>JAASGH010000129.1:0-52124 GCA_023334155.1 Globisporangium heterothallicum
GGTCGTGGTGGAGGATTTCCTGCAGTACCTGAGCGATGCCGACGTCGCGGTCGCCGTCGCGGTGATCAAGGCGCTCACGGGCGTGATCTACCGCAGCGAGGCGTCCACGATGATGCAGATGGAGTCCGAGTTGCAGGAAGCCGCGCACCAGCTCAAGACGTACCAGACCGACGACTCGAGCTCGACACGCTACCAGAACTCGATCGCGACTACGGCCGGGTGCCAGTTGTTTCTGCGATACGTTACGCGCTGCTTCCTAGAGTTTGATGTATGTATGCTGCATGTGTATGTGGTGCATATGCATGGTGGTGATGAGTTTTATATGGATCTGTGTGCTGGTTATGGTTCTGTAGGACTTTGAACTCTGCAAGTCGCAATTGATTGATCGCGGCAATTTCTTCGCCGAGACGTCGCTGTCGAGCCGCAAGCGTATCGCTGAGATCGGGCACAGCTTTATCCGCGATGGCATGGTGGGTTTTCACATTGGCGTATTGTGGCAAGAGAAAAAGTGCGCAAGATGACTGAATGCATGTGAATGACTATGCAGCGCGTGCTGACCCATGGCTCCTCGCGTGTCGTGATCGCGTTGCTCTGTGAAGCAGCGAAGACCAAGCACTTTTCCGTGTTCATCACTGAAGGTCGTGGCAATGGCTCAGGGTACGTTTTTGTTTTGTATTCTCTCCCTCCTTCTCGAAACCAGCACTGTCGCTCACTGTGCGCATCCTGCAACGATATGTTCGGTTCAAGTCTCCAAACGGCCGAGAAGCTCGCGGAAACAGGGATCCCAACGACGGTGATCTTGGATTCCGCCGTGGGGTTCTACATGGAGCAGACCGACATGGTGATCGTTGGCGCAGAAGGTGTCGTGGAGAATGGGGGTATCGTGAACTCCGTCGGCACGTACTCGGCGGCAGTGATCGCGCAGGCGCTCAAGAAGCCATTCTACGTCGCGGCCGAGAGTTACAAGTTTGCGCGGCTGTACCCATTGACGCAGCGCGATGTGCCTCAAACGCAGATGGAGTTGCCGGTGAGCGGCTCGCTCGCGAAAAACGACGACGCGCTCAAGAACATTTCGCTCAAGAACCCGTTCTTCGATTACACGCCGCCAGGGTACATCTCGCTGATGTTCACGGACTTGGGCGTGCTCACGCCGTCGGCCGTCTCGGACGAATTGATCAAGTTATATCAGTAAAGCAAAGGAAGAATAGGGGACTGAGATGGATGCGTGAGGCTATTTCGACTTTACTCCGACTGTTTCTTCTTCGTCTTCTTCATTTTGGATTTCTTGGAGCTTTTTCTCTTCTTCGAGTGCTGCTGCTTTCGCTTTCGATCGACTGCTTGGTCTTGATCTTCGGGGATAAACTTCCGTACAACTCCTTCGATCGCTTCGAAACCTGGATCGTGGCGTGCTTCGGGGATATGGAGCCACGCATTCCAGACTTCCAGCATACGAGCTGACGCACGATCTTTCCATCTACATATCGAGAGTCAATGTCAGAACCTCAGGGACGGCTGGGAGCATGAGAGCGGATAGAAACCCCGCAAACGTCGCACCTGCTCTTGTCGTCGACGCTTGCGCCGACCGCATCGTTGAAAAAGGGATCTCCGCCGTCGTTCGCTGCAAAATCTTCGTTGGACTTGACGATTTGCGCGTACGCCAAGCCTAAATTCTTCAAGTTCGCGGCCGGATTCCAGAATTGGCGCGGCTCAAACTGATACGACGCTTCCATTGCGTGGGTGGCTTCGCTCAGCAACTGGACGTTGAGCGGATCTTCTTCGATCGTCTTCTCCAGCAAGTACGTCGACCAGCTCAGTGTTTTCATGCCATAATCGCGAGCCTACACGGAGTCGACAAACGCTGAGTGTCAGTACACCACCTGCGGTACAGCAACGCAAATAAACCGCAGCAGCTTACAATCGTCCACTCCCATGTTTCATCATTGTAGAGATCACCTGGGGGGAGTGCTGGCAGCCGAGCGTGCACCATGTGCATGACTCGTTGTTGCGACGCGTACCATCTCTTCAGCTTCAGTTGTGCAGCCGTCGTGTCCTGTTTCCGATGGATCTCGTCCAAGATGCCGTAGGGGGTGAATGTGTATTTCGCATGGAAGTCTTGGTCCTGGTAATTGAGTTTCCCACCAAAGAAGATCCCTCGGCGATGACCATTGGTCGCAGCGCTGCTGCTCAGAGGGTGGTAATTGGCGTCGAGAAAGCTCGCAAACGTGAACCCGTCGCTCTGCACGTTGTTTCCCCACAAAGCTGCGTTAATAGCGAATGCACACCTATCGCACAAAAGAAAGCGACAAATACGTACCACGGATCCATATGGCACTAATCTCGTTCCGGGAAACGCAAGACTCGGATAGTGCTCGTGTTTCGACGCAAACCATTTGAACGTCATCATCGACAGATTCAAGACCGTCACATCCGGTCTCCGCTGCTCGCACCGCTGCAAGTACCGCAGCGATGTCCATTGCAAGTCGAAGTTGACGATCAGTATGGCATGTTTCGGTAATGGGTCGAGCAGCGCCTGCGCATAGTCACGGATGTAAAACGCATGGCTTTGGTCGCACAATTTGTACCACGTCGCGAGCTGGACACCGACGAGACCCAGGCACAACAAATGCAGCATGGACGGAACAATCGTCGACCCAACACGATGAACGCGAGCAGCAGTAGCAGTAGTGCTTCCGGGAGCACGAGCAGTCGACAGGAGCGCGGTGGCAGTCTGCAACGCCTGGTCGAGTCCGATCCCAAACCAAATAAACACAACCACGTTGGGCTGTTGCCAAAAGCGCATGTGGACGCCATACGTCAAGCCTTCGCTGAGCGGCAAGTTTGCCAACGAGTGGAACACGATCATGTAGAACGCATACGTGAACAGCAATACCCTCCCCACCACAGCATACTCACCGCCACCACTGCCGCAATTGGTGTTTGCAGACTGCGGCAAGGGGATGCTGCCATGACGCCTTTGCAGCGAAAGCATCAGTCCCAACACCGCAACGGGGATCGCGAGATGGAATGGGATTTCTCGGTGCGAAAGGTCCGTGACGTACAGGTGCAGCCGCGTCCACAAGTCCTCATTGGCTTCATTCGTGGAAAACAACCGGAACGTGCCGTAATCGCCTCTTCGCACATGGTGGAAAAAGCCTGCGAGCGTCGTCACATCCCCCCACGATCCAGGCTGCGGGTTCCACGTCATCGTAATCGGCATGTACACATACCTGGATGCACGTTCAGCATAGCACAACGCTTGGTCACGTAGACTTTCCAGAATATCGGAAAAAGGCAGCAAACGGACACGTACGGAAGCAAACCGGCGAGAAACGCAGCACTGAGCTTCACGAGTTCGAGTCCCCATAGCGTGGTTCTTCTCGTCCACAGCACCCAGCAGACGATTGGCAGCTCGAACAAAATGATCGTGTGCTGGTTGCACAGCGCGAGTCCGCACACAAACGCGCCCGTCATGGCCACTCGAAACCCATGACGAGTCTTGGTCGTGTAACGCAGCAGGATGTACACCAGCAGCGCGGCGAACATGTTGTTTAGCGCAAACACCTCGGCACCGACTGCATATGTCCAGATCAACGGCGAAAACGAAAACAGCGCCTGCACCAGCATGCACACGCATCACTACGAGCGTTCCCAACTAGCCGTACAAATAGTCAATACAAAGCGCTTACCGCTGCAGTAAACGCGGCGACGGTGCAATGAGTGCGGTGATCCGAGTGCTTTGTCCATTCCAGAATACACAGGTAGATCGCCACGGCGGCCATTGTATCGCACACTTTTGTTGTGAATATGCAAGGCAAGCAACTCTCGTTAGTCCTCGTCAAATACCATCCCAGATGCGGGCACTGCGCGACGTACTCGCAGAGAAGAGGTTCGCGCGCCATGCGATCGTTGTCGAGTCATTGTTGCCACCCCAGAGCGTCGTCGTGAATGCGTGCACTGCCATGTTGAACAGCGGGTACCCGGGAGGGTGCGAGACGCCGAGGTGGCAGGACTCGGCGACCAGTTCCCCACTGTCGCCGCCCGCGACAGACGGGTACAGCGTCTTCACGTACACACTCAGCACGAACGCAGCGAGCGCTGCCGCCACCACCACGGATGGAGGCGGCAGCAGGGACAGTGGGGACGATGGCGCGCTCTCGCGCTTCGTAGGAGCAGCAGGGATCGCGTGGCGGTGGCTCCGATCTTCATCATGCTGGTCGTGTCGCTTCCGATTCCGCATTTCCAATTTTGTGAGTTTTGGTTTTGAATGAATTTATGGACGACAACTATGCAAATAGAGAGGATTCGCTGTTTTCATTTGGCATTTACTCGATTTTGTGGCTTTTCAGGATCGAAAGAAAAGAAAGAAAGATATGCTGGTAAACTAACCATGCAATCCCGGTATACCGACCTGCTGAGCAGTACAACCGGTACTGTCTGCTGACAGTGTTTTGTGTGGGAAAGGGTCGGTATTTCTCTTGCATACACGCAACAACAACAACAACAATCCGTCTACAGATTGGCGGAAAAGAAGCAAATCACAGCACGAGACGTCTGGCGCGTCACGCCGCGTGATTGAAATTGACAACTCGAGAATGGAAAGAGAACCTTCGTGCTTGGAAGGTTGCTTGTCCAGGCGGCACATCTAGCGTCTTGTGGCGCATGCATCCTGCATACACTTTCTCTACGTACTGTACGATCGCACTCTTGTGGTTTTACAATGCGCACCTGACGCCAGAAAGATCGAGAATCTGGCTGTCGTGCACATGTGTGGCGGTCCTTTTTGTCGTTGGTGAGCAATACTGGAACGACGATCCTAAACGGTCTGTGTGCGCACTTGAAGTCGGTCTGTTTATATGTGTGTGTGACCCAACTTCTCTTTTTCTTTCTCATCCCAAGCAGCGTCCATGACCCGACGTGTGATCCTGAAACGCTGTGAATGCGTGAAAATCTCCAGTTGGGGAAGAAAACACATGCGCATCCGAAAGACAGAACCAGCAGCAGCAGCTGGCACGACGTGTCCGAGTATTGCGTGGACTTTCGCGCGGGATCTCTTGGTCCGAAGCAGTTGGTGATGTGTTGGTCCCGTTTTGCTTCAAGCGGCTGTTTGGTCATTCACCACTCCGCAGCAGCAGTCGAGGTCCCTCCTCCATGGTCACCCTTCTGATACCGCAGGCATGCTCGTGAGCACTCTGCTGCGTCGAGCTCGTCATGTCTGCTGATGCGCCGCTGCAGAGCGACGGACAAAGACCAGCGAATGAGAACGCGGAACTAAGCACCAAACAAGGGAGTCCACGCAGCAGCATTTCCGTCGCACGTCGGGATCTGGACCACCTTTCGACGTGAGGAACCATCTGTGTGTCGCCTTTCATTTCTGTTTTGCGTGGGAAGTGGGATCCTCGACAGTGCTCCTTCCTATCTTGAACTTTGAAGAACGTCTCCAGTCGGAAACCGCAACAACAGCAAAAAGAAAGAGAGAAGGGAAACGCCAATCGGACGTTCTTCTTCATCAAAAGACCCGAAGACACCGAACGTCTCGGATCGGATCGAAGAAGAAACTGGAAAGTAGCAGCTATGGCGCACAGTAAACGCATTGACGAGGCATGGCGCTTTGCTGTTCCAGTGCGGCTTTCGATGGCGCAGATGGAAGCGAACCTGTCTGGCAACGAAGCAAGTCTTTTTGGTGCGTGTTTACTTTGACGGGAGTCCCATCCAGAGTGATGGTTTCTCGACCTCAGTTGAACCTGCGGAGCTGCAATGCGTGCATAGACCAGACGAGTGTCACATGTTCCATTCCCTTTTCTAGGACAAACTGCAAATGCACACTAATCTGAGTGAGTGAGTGAGTGAGTGTGGTGCTTGGCCAAAGCGACAGTACCGTATCCGGAAGGGTCAAGTGGTAAATTACAAACGTCGCTTCGTTTCACATGTCCTCTTTTAACGACAGAAGCGGATTCTTTGCAGGATGAAGATTGAGCGAGCGTTTATAGGTTGACCTACACGTGGGATGGAGTCGCTTCGTTTTCCAGAAAGCGCACTCTCTCAGTTCCGCTAGCGAAAGGAGTGGATTTTGTTGGAGGATCAATTTCTGTGACAGACACTCTAGGAACGAGTTTGGCAGGTTGATCTACAAGTGGCGGGAGAGAATGTGCTGCTGGCTCGAGTTCGAACGTGCCTCTGATCTGCGAAGAGGAATCGACAGAGCGTGCATCGTGTTGGCCATCCATGTGGTGGTATTCTTGTCGGCGCATCAGTGTCTGGTGCGAGAAGGAATAGCGAGCATCCATCTGAGGACGCACGTCGCTTCACACCCGAGCGATTGAGGTTCGCGAGCGCATTTTCTTTGTGCCCACGACGACGACTGGCAGCGATCGAATGCTCCGCAGACACCAGCAGCAACTATCTGTACGGAATGCAAACAAAACAGCGATAAAGTACGCCGACATTTTCGCAGGCAGGCATCTTGACCGTCGTGCTGCTTGTCTTTGTTTCGCTTTTCTTGGGTGTGAGCGACCGCAATACGTGTTCGCATTCACTTGAAACGCAATGGTCATTGCGAATCCGTGCACACCGAGTGAGCTCGTCTTCTTATGCCGCATCGCACACTTGCAAACCTTCATGTGGTTTGCAAACCTTCGCTCGAGAAAGCGAACCCAGCAAGCCAAACTGCGGACATGGCTGATCTGCACGTCCGTCTGAACTCTTCTGCATGGCGACGGGACGAGGTCGATGACACCAGTTGGCTGGCGCGGCGGTTCAGTTTTCCTTTTGCGTATACTGTATGGCCGAGTGGCTGGTGCTTCGGAGCTTCAAGTTCGAAAAAGAAAAGTGGTGTGTGCGACCCTTCAGGTCCGTTTGGTATAGAAAAGCAGCTTGCGTTTTCTCCTTCTTCTTTCTTTTTTTTCTGTTGGCAGCGGAACATTACAGTATGTCAACCTAGAATGCGCTCGAGCGATTCATCGCCAAACAGACGGGAAGATATTGTAAACTACGTGGCGAGTCGACGAATCTATAAACCACCCAATCTTCAAACGATCCAGTCTCCATCGACGACGCACACTTGGCATTTGGTGTGTGTGAGAGCGAGAGGGGTAGGGATCTGGTCCGCAAACCAAGTCAGTGTGCGAGAGAACAGGCTTTCTTTTTCTCTTGTTGCTGTTTGGTTGGAGTGTGGCCGGAGCATCCGCGAACCACAAGTGTTTTTTGACGGTGGCTGCGGACGACCGCCTGACAGACTGCAGGTGGCCGGACTGCACGGCCGAACTCACTTCAAAATCCGCGTCCACTCGAGAAAAGCCGTCGTGTGTGTGTGTGTACGAAGCGCAACCCGCATCCACTCCGCGAAGCAGCGTTCAGCACCAAAGCACCAGACGCCATCAGTCATTCTCCTATTTGACACGTCCACCGCACCACCACCACCACCACCACCATAGAACAGGTTTACTTGACAGCCAACAGTAGCAGTATGGAACTGATTCTCGCGCCAATGGACCAAGAGTTTGGCAAGGAGGTCATGTGGCAGCACGCCACCACGACGGAACCAGTGCGCCTGCCGAGCTTGTTCCGAAACCCCGCCGCCGTCAGCAGTGTCGACCGCTCGCCGCGTCTTGTCGGGATGAGCGATCTGCTGAGCGCGGAAGCGCGTCCGCTGTCGCCATTGAGCGAGTCGCCTGTTGTCGCTCGCTTGCCGTCGATCGGGTCGATGATTCGTCGCGAAGACAGTCCTGTGCGAGTGGAGACTTCGTCGAGCAGCAGCAGCAGTCAAGACGCGAACTCGATGAGCCCGGCACAGAAGCAGTGCATGGATTTGTACAAGCAGCTGCGCGAAGTCCCGTCGTCGCCACTGGACGCCCGCAACCATCCCGAGTACGCGCTTGGGAGCCTCCTCGCCGGCGCCGCACTGAGCCAACTGGCGACGATGCAAGAAAGCAAGGAGAGCGACGGTCAGTTCCGCATCCGTGATAAAATGCGCACGATCCTTCCAGCGATCAACACGAGCAGTCCCATGTGCGAGAGTGGCGATAAGTCGAAGCGTACGAGCAGCGCCAAGTTGTGCGGTATGAGCGAGTGCCGCAAGCGCGCGAAAGCGGGCGGATACTGCATCGCCCACGGCGGCGGTCTTCGTTGCTCGGAAGAAGGGTGCCAGAAGCACGCAGTGAGTTTGGGTCTCTGTATCAGTCACGGCGGCGGGAAGCGGTGCACCATCGATGGGTGCTTGAACGCCTCGCGCAAGAACGGTGTGTGCTGGAGTCATGGTGGCAAGCGTCTTTGCAAATTGGAGGGGTGCAACAAAGGTCCCAAGTCGGGCGGCTACTGCTGGTCGCACGGTGGCAAGATGAAGAAGTAGCGCTTCTTCGGTATATTTATGCATGGTCGACTTCTCTTTGTTTAGTAGAGTACAGTCCTGAAGACAGGAGACACTCACAGTATGTGAGTCTTTTATTTATCGTCGCGAAGACGCTTGATACAATATATGATGCGATTTGATTCCAAAGTTTCCGTGAGTTTCCGTGAGTTTGTTTGACGTCCACGCCGCAAGCATTTCTACTCTACTTTTGTGATCTACTCCTTGCCATCGCAGTATTCTGCAGACTTTCTCCTTCACCGCACATACCTCTTTCGTCACATATTCACCCACCAAGCAGACCTGGCATGCGGGATTACAGTATGGCGTGATACTTGTTGTTGTTCTCTTCGGATTTGTTGCTTGCCAGTGCGGAAAGAGCGTCCGGCCATCCACTACGCATCATGATCTGCAGGTTGCGTTTCCGCCGAGCGTGAGCGCGAAGGAAGTTCCGCTCGCACGCGCTTTCGAGCTGAACCGCAGCGACACGCACTCACTCTCTCGCTTCCCACGTCACACACATACATACACTCCCTTCAACCCACCTGCAGCTGTCAAGCAAAGCCTTTCACCGCTGCAACCGCACACAAGTCCAAAAAGACCACAACATCAACAACAACAACAACAACAACAACCAGCGAGCCAAAAGGCAACAATCCACCCCTAATCCTCTCGGTCTTCGACAAGGATCATCATCCAAATTCAAGTGCACTCGGTGACACGCCCGACGCGGCAGATCCTATTAATGGTCGACCACACAGCCAATCAGCGCGCGCAACGAACCGAGATGGGCCAATCGCTGCGACGCCGACAAAGCAATGGCTACCAAAAGCAGCACAACCGCGCAACAGAAACGTGGTGTAGGTTGAAGTTCGGATCTCTGCACCGTATCTCAGCATCCAAAAGAGAAGCCAATCACAGGCGACGACGGAAACTGTCACGAGTGCGTCGACGGGATCCCCAAGCACCATTGCAGCGTTCGTCGACGTCATCCACTCCTTTCGCGAAGCAGAGCTGGGGAACTCGCCCAGCTGCTTCGTCGGGTTCCTTCCTGCCTCAGCTCATCAGCCTCTTCGCAGACCACTCGCGCGACAACGCGATCGAGCGACACGGAATACGTCAACGACAACCTGCATCTGAGGCTCTCGATAAAGTTAACCACTCTCTTTCCTCCAAAACAGGATTTTTAGTGTTTTCCATTCGGAAATTAGCGCGAACGTACTAGGTTGGGTTATCTTTTCGACAGTTTCTCCCTCATTTTATTGTAAATTCAGAAATTTTGTTAAAGTATTGTCGTAAATAAGCGCGTTGATTCTCTTTAGTGGTTCTTCATCGAAAAGTATGGATCAGCGTACTTTGCTCAATCTCGGAAATAAGCGAGAAGTGACGCTCACGGCAAAGTTCCTACTCGCGTCGATGACCCGAAGCGACTAGAGCGTGTCCAGCACATTCACCAAAATCAACCAAGTCAAGATCGAGCAAATCGCCCAACTTGGATCGCGACTTCCCCGAATAATATGAAGTCCTTGTAATGATACACAATCCCATTTTGACAAGCAAAAAAGAAGCACTGATCAAACGGAGGTTGTGATGCGAAAGTGGACATGGTGCCACGATTGCAATGCTCCAAACGAGCTTCTCTTTGCTGTGTGTGTGTGTGTTTACAGCCACGTCGACTCGCCCGTGCGTGCATTGTAGAGATACGCTCGCTGGTACTCGTCGCTCCAGTACTGCACACTCTCGCTTGCACCAGTCTCAGGAGACCAGGTCTCCGCAGCACCTGCATCCAACGGAGGAAGCGTCGTCTCTTTTGCGTTCGTCGTGCCATCATGTACCACCGGCATCAGCAACGACGAAGGCGACGATGCCGTTGCTGCGACGCTGGTATTCTTCTTTTGCTGCTTTTGCGCTCGCTTTCTGTCTTTCTCGTCCAAGTAGCCGTGGATGATCTGGCGCTGCTGCCGTTTCTTCATCTCTTGGCGCATCAGGGTCCTGTATTTCTTGAGCAAGACTTTCCCATTGCGCCTGTCAACCGCACGACGGAACATCTTTTGGATGCGCTTGGCGGCTGCTTGCTCCCATTGGTCTTGGCGTTGCTTCTCGAGTAAAAGCTGCTGGAGCGTCCCCAGGTTCATACCCTGCGACGGAGGAACCAGTCCACCACCAAACTGATGGAGCACCGCTTGCTTCCTTGCATAATAGTCCAGCCATTGCTTTCGGATGCGATTCGCTGCATTTCGCTCTCTGGGGAGATCTGCACCGAGTACAAGTCGTAGCAGTCTGCGCCACCGGTCGTGACGCCGTCGATAATACCGCTGGATGCAGATCGCGGCGCGCATGAGTCCTGCCAAGTGGTCAATCCTCTGCAAGCACGCTGCATTGCCATTCTTTGCCTCGCGAGATTCGTAGCGTCGCCAGCACGTTTGAATGCGTCGAACCGCATTGCGTCGCTTCTCATCCCGATGGCATCGGGTTGCATTTTGCACGAGGAGATGCCATCTCCGAGTACCTACAGCACGCTTGAGAAAATGTTGCAAAAGCAAGGCAGCTCGGGTGCGTTGCTGTTTCCATGCGACGTACCGCACATGCTTTCGCCACGAACTCTGCATCACATACACCGCGCTTTGCACAATCAAACGATGGCATCGCGCACGCAAACGTGCATCAAAATGACGCGCGCGCAAGTACATGGGCTGTGCAGACTTTTGCATCGTTTGGCGGAACTTGAGCTGCTCGCGGTTGCGTGCAAACGTGCGCTGCAGACAACACGCCGCCAGGTTGCGATGCAACAATACCACTCTGCGCTTGCGCCGAGCAAGTGGACGCTCCTGGACGCTTCGCCACCACAACTGGATCCTTCTGGCGCTGCGGTGGTACATCTGCATGTGCCGTCGACACAAAAAGCCGAGAATATGGCGCCGAATCGACTCGATCGCCGCGACATACTCGACTTGGTCCACGAGGTACCCGAGACACAGTGGTGGCAGCGTATAGTGTTTCCAAGCAGCGTAGCTGCGCCAGTATCGCTGGATGGTTCGCGCTCTATGCTGCTTCAACGTGTGGGCAACCGTCGCAGAGAGGGTGAGCTGCTGGGAGTCGACAAAGCTGCGATACACACGCTGAATCCTCACGGCGGCTTGAGCTTGCTGAAGGAAGCGCGTGTGGCGTTGGTGGCTGCGCACCGTTCCTTGGATGCGTCTCGCTGCATGCAGACAGCGCTGCAGGCGGCGGACATGCACATGCGTCTGGTAGCTCCGTTGGATCAACGTGACGCGCGCATTCATCGTCTCGAGCGCTTGCTTTATATCGAAAGCAGCGCGTTCCGACGCTTCGACCACGTCCCGCTCGTGGTGATACCGAAGGAAACGCTGGAGCGTGACGGCAGCAGCGAGCTGTTCTTGACGTCGACCTTCCAACATCCACGCTTTCCAATACCGGAACTTGTCCACGACGATGTCCATCGAGAGCGCTTCGCAAACCTCGATGATAAGTCTGGAAGCGCTCATCTTCGCGAACTCCAGCTGCTTCTCCTGGGTCACGACCCATGTCCAGTGATACCAGCGGTCCCGAAGCTGCGCACGCGCGACGTGGGCTGAGAGCGTACTCACGAAAAGTTGCTGCCGTAGTTTCAAGGAGCATTTGGAAGTCGCGAGTTTGAGCACGGGGAGATGCTGATGGATCCACTGGATCTCGCTGTGGAGATTTCGCGTGTCGTGTGCAATTGCTACTTGACGCGGATGCATCCGAGGTTGCTGGTGGAGGGGCTGCTGCTGTGAAGGAGGCTCCTGCGACGATGATGGCTGAGCGCGAACATCGCGCGCACTGCCACCTTGATTTCTGGATCCTGTGAGCGTCGCAGGCGGTATTCGAGATGGCTCCGCATTTCGCGGTGGCAACGGTGATGGCGGCGACGAGATCCTCACCATGGGCTGCAACCTTCTGCTATGACTTCGCTTCCGCTCCTTCTTCGTGACATTGCGAGAACGGAAGAGCTCGTGGCGACCGGAAGGTGTACACGCACCTCCGATCCGACCGTCTCTTGCATTCGCTGTAGCGTACCGAGGATCATACGGACTGATATCAGCATCCACATCGTCGCCATCACCACCATCATAGCATCCACCCTGCCTTCCTCCTCTTCTTCTGGTTCCAGGAACAGAAGCGCTGAGGATGCATTGCAGCGTCGTTGCCGTCAAGATCCCAGGTCGGTCAGTCGTGGCTCGTTCTGCTCTTGCAGTGGACGATGGAAAAGGCTGCGTTCCTGGACCCTTCGCGCGTGCACTGCTACAGTGCAGCATAGCGTATCATCCACTCGCTATGTCGCGTCCATAGTGCTCCAAGTGGCCACGTTCAGCATCGCTCCTTCCATTGAGGAAAAAACGGAAGCAGTTATTAATACGTCTGCTTTTATTTCAGGAGCGTCGTCTGTCATCGAGAATGAATGCAAGAAGCGAAACCTGTCCGCATCAACAACGACAAAATAGAGAAAGAAGGACGGCAGCTTCCCCGTCCGCTGTGCGCATTGTCGTAAGGCGAATCCATCGCCTTCCTCGCACACGCCTCATGCCAGTGCGCACGTTTTCCCTCTTCAAGCGCTTTTCGCTCCTCAAAATACGTCCTTCTCTTTGTCATGGGGGACAAAACGACAAATGAAAGAGCTCTCTCAGACCATAACCATGGGGTACACTATAACCATATCGGTACACTCACTTTCGACCAATAATGTCTCGGAAACATCCATTTACAGCCAATCATCGATCGTGGTTGTGTCACCCAGCAGTTCCAGTATTGCTGGTGGCCAATACGTCCCTCACACATCCACATCGAGCAACCACGAAAAGCTGTCGATCAAGCATGGCGCAGGTTGTCGGCGGGTACCATGCGATCGCGCTGCCCTTGGCGCACAGTACGTTCAAGCGGTATATTTATGTGAAGAAGCACCACGTGAAGGAGAGCGAGCAGGGCGGCGAGTCGCTCTTGGCGTCCGACCGCACCGTGTACGTCGTGAACCTCCCGGTCAATGCTGACGAGGTGTGGCTGCGCGAGTGCCTCGAGCCGACCGTGGGCTCGATCCAGCACATCGTCGCGGGGAATGCCAAGTCTGCGACTAGCAGCAGCAATGATGCGCAGGATCCGTTGATGGCAAAGACCGCGCACGTCGTGTTTAAGTCGAAGGATGCGTTGAAGAAAGTGCTGCAGGTGAAGCAATTGAGCAGCGAGCTCCCTGAGGAACCAGCCACGGGTCTGCAGGCGTATTTGGACAAGTACAGAGCGAACAAGCCAGGACTCGCAGCCGTGAAGGCGATCGCAGACAAGTACATGGCACAGTTTGACGCCGACGAAGAAGAGGTTGGTGATCTGTGTGCATCGTCGGGAGATAGGCAGAGACTGATGTTGGTGCTGAATTGTATGTCGCAATAGGATTTTAGACAGCGTGAAGAATTGAAGGCTCAAGTTGATGACGATGGCTTCAAGACGGTCGTGAACACGAAGAAGCGAACGTTCGCGGCCGTCGAAGAACTTGGTCGTCCGGCGAAGAAACAGAAGTCCAAGGAGATGGAGAACTTTTACCGATTCCAAATGCGCGAACGCAAACGCGATCGTACGTATTGCTTGCGTTTGTCGCTTGCTTCGTGTATGCTGTCTAACGGATGCTTTATGTGTGTTGTTTGCATGCTGGGTCTCTTTGCTTCTCCAACAACCAGAACTCAAGTCGCTTCGCGAACGCTTTGAAGAAGATCGACAAATGGTCGAGAAGCTCAAGAAAGCCAACAAATTTAAACCTGAATAATAGACGACTCTTTTCATTTGCTTTTACAAGGATGGACGGATGCAGCAGCAGCTCGCATTTCGCGTTTGATTTTCTCGGTTCACTCGCGATGCTGTCATTCGAAACGACATGGCGACATCCTCTGACCTCATCGATAAAGTCAACGATCCAAAACTGGCAGACTACAGTCTAACTCGCATCCCAGACACACCAATCAAGAGAACAAGTCACACAGAACACAACCATCGAACCGAACACAAACGTCAACTACTGGAGCCTCAAAGCATCGTGCGTTTATTTAAAATGAATCACTCGATTCAAATACGTTAAAAGCGACGCTTAGTTTTCAGAAGGCATGGAGCGAAGAATGTCCGAGTCACCGGCATCGAGGATGCACATGACCGACACACGGAAGAATTTACCACAAGCGGTACCGAGGTCGTTGTTGTTACCAGCGAAGTGGTGGACACCGGTCTTGGCGAGCATCGAGTAGTACTCAACTTCCGACTTGCGCAATGGCTGGGTGTTGTTGGACAGGAGCACCAACTTAGCTAAACATACAGAAAACAAAAAAACATACCAAACGTCAATATCTCACGATCCACTACGATACCAACAAAATATGAACGGGGAGATGTGCGAACGTACCCTTGCCAGCACGGAGAGCCTTCAAGGTCTGCTTGTAACCGAGAGCGACCTTACCGGAGCGCATCACCAACTGGAGGCGCGAGTTGATGTTTTCCATAGATTTCTTCTGCTCGACACAACAGCATTGGGGACCGGATTAGCTCACAACGACAATGAACGCATCGCATGGACAACATGCGCCGCGTGCGTCTCGAAACTACAAAAGAGGCGGGCTCTCTCGTCATCATCAAATTCGATCGATGCGGAACACAATGGTCGTGAAAGAGTTGCAGACCTCTCGATTCCATTCGGAAGAGACCAACTCTCTCATTAAAAACCTCGTCCGCCGGATGGAAAAGAGAAGGACGGAAAACACCGCCCGTTGTTGTCCTTTCGAAAAGAGGCACGCGCACTGACGCAATGCAAGTTCAAACACAGATTCTCTTCCATACCGACTTCTTAGAGGCAACCATTTTTGATCTTGATTCTTGTTTCTCAGCTGGTGTTATTGCTCCACAGAACCAAAAGTGATCGCCATAAACGCCGCAATTGGTCGCTTCGAGCGACTGAACGGTCCACCCGAGCCAATCAGTCTCCACCAACCAAGACCTCCGTTGCGGAATGAGGAGCGACCGTCACTCTTCGCACCCTCAAGCTGCAATATGGGAGTAAATGCAGGTGACCCACATAGAAGAAAACAAAAAGCTACTGTTTCGATGTGAAAAGTGCTTTTCTTGCTGGCTAGTTGAGTAATTAAATAGAATGAGTTTTGTTTTATTTTGTTTTTCATCGGATGGATACACTTTTGGATGCGAAAACGACAATCGAGGTGCTCCATCGCTTTTACATTGCACTGGATGGTAGCATTTTACGCGAATGGCGCTGGAGGAAGCGACACAAAGGGCGACTTGGACCTTGTTCGCTTCGTTGGGTACGACAATGGCGCACTCAGTTCCTAGCCAAAGCACACAACACCAGTGGTTCGTCAGCACGTCCAAAGTCGATGCACATACTTTTGTCAAGAAAGGAGTCTTTTATCGTGCCACGTACAGGTAAGATGGGACCCAGGTCGCTGGATCCGGACTCCCAACTCAGGAGTTTGTGCAAGTTGGGGATCGCGATCTCCGCGACGTGCACGAACGCACTGCAGAGTTGACCCAAGACAGCGTCACCACGCTGGATCGGGGAAGACAGCATCTTGGTAGTTGGGTGGATCTTTTGGCAGGTGGTTGGATGGCTCGCTCCGAGTGAAGGAGATTTGCAAATGAATCGATCCACTCGATCTCGACGCCAGAGGAGTGTGCATGCACAGTGAGACACAAGCATCTGCGTACTGCCTGGCACACTGGGTTCATGGATTCTCTGGTCGAAACCCGCAAGAAGACGAGGAAGCAAGAGGTGGTTGACATCTTGGCAGAGCCGCTCATGTCATCTGAGGATGTCGAAAGTGGTCATAGCAGGTTCCTCCCAATGTCAGACTTCATCGCTGCACCCCAACATTGTCATAGCAGCAGCACGCTGGATGTTTGCTTGATCTTTGTGATTGCAGTGCTGCTCGCCAGATTCTGAACGATGCACTCTACCGCTACGATGCAGTTCGTCCTTTTCTGCGGATGAAGAACAAAGCAGAGGCAACAAAGACACGCTCGCGTAGAGTAGTATCTTCTGATTGCCATGGTACTTCATCACGATCCCTTGGCATTGTCATCACATCAAAAGCATCGAGTATTTCAAATCCTTCACGCATGTGTTCTTGTCGATGCGTTGTTTGATTGATGACAGCACCGAGGGACTGTGATGAAGGTCGCTCAAGACAACTGCTGAGTTGGATTGACTTCCTGGTCAGCGTTGAAGAAGGACGTCTACAAATGCGATTCGGAGACGCCTCAGCGACAACCAATCACGACTCGCCACCACCAAAAGGGAAACACGAGAGGCAGCACTACGTTTGAGCACTTCTGAGCGATCAAGCTGGCAACCAGCGTGGTCGAGATTGCTCCAAGCAAAATGCTCGTCCAGCATTTCCTCGACTGGACACCCAGTAATGCCCAATCAAAACGCATTGCATCGTGTCCTCAATATTGGCCAACCAAACGGTCCCTATCCGATAATTGGTGAGTAAGTGCGCATTCGAGTGTGCAGGTGGTAAAGTTCGCAGGAGTGGGAAAGACCATGTTGAAGTTGCACACTTGGTTTGTGTCCACCGAAGCCAAACCAAACGACAGCATCTCGCACAGGAAAGGATATGGTATATATATTGTGTGCACATCGATCCGAATGCAGCAGCTCCCTTTTGTTCATGCTATGCAGTAGTACATAGAATACTGAGGATTGTGTGTGTTTGCTACGTGGCGCTGTTGCTATTGTTACAGTGCGCCTTATCAACTGCACATCAGCGATCAGTAGCATGGCGCGACTGGTGTGGACAGATGAGCTCCGAGAGTAGCCTCGGAGCTTGCTTGCTTCATCGGGTACAGCGCTGGCGCACTCCACTCCTACAAACAGCAAACGAAGACACACTAGTGTTAGCATATGTGGCCGAGTGCATGCGTATTGTGGGGTCTCACATACAGGGATGATGGGTCCCAGATCGCCAGCGAAGGACTCCCAGCTGAGGAAACTGTGCAGACTTGGAATGGCGTTCTCCACAAAGTGCACAAACGTATCACACAGCTGGTCGAGGATCGCTTCGCTGGGTTGAGGAGACGAGTGCAGCATCTTGGTTGGCGTTCTCCGAGGTCTTTGGCAGCTTGTTTTGCTTGGGAGCAGATTTGATAATGACGAGAAAGAGCTCTCCATCTCTGCATGTGCACGCGACGCTTCGGATCCCCTCTCTGCTCACAAGCGGATCGATTGCTCGCGCTTGCCAGCATGGAGCTCCACGATCCTCCCTGGACAGCGCGCATGCAGAGAGTGCAACAGATTTGCAGTGATTGCGTTGCGTCACTGGAGCACTTCAATCTGCGAAGCATAGTGTCCAACCAACGGGATGAAATCACCTTTTTTATCCAATGACAAGCACCATGTGGACTCTTTGCAGCAAGTGAATGGTTGAAAACCATGATGCCACCGAAAGTTCAATGTGTCTGACCAGTTTCTAGGTGCACGATATGAAAGAATCTGACGTTACGGAATGACTTCATCCGTGTGTCTTGGCTCTTTCATGCCGTAGACTGCGTGTTCTTCAAGTGCATCTCACGTGGGAATGGTTGGCACGTCGAGATCTCCAGACATTCACAGACGAATGCAAGTTAAGCAATCGGGCATCATCACGGTGCAATATGATGAGCAGAGGAAGATTGTTGCATCAAGACTGTTTCTAATCCTCGATTTTGGCCAATCAAACGCTCGTTCGGTCTGACATTCGCATTTGTAAAACCTGCATGTTGAACTTGCCTTTCGTCGACTCTGGATGGCTTCGTCGAGCTGAGTGGGCGAGTGCAGCAACTTCTGGGGGAAGGCGCCAGTCGTTTTGGATGCTTGGAAGAAAACCTGACAACGAGCGGAACTCTTCGCATGTGCGAGATCCCTCTGCATTGACTGCAATCTACCTACTCTGTCGCCACGATGCTCCAGATTGTCTCCTGGACAATGCACATGCAAAGAGCGAGACAAAGAGAAGCAGGTTTGCAGTGAATGAGCAGCGTCGCTGGAGCACTCCCACACTGCGGTAAGTATTGCCCAATCAAGGATCCGAATGAACCTTTTTCCCAATGATTCGAGCACGCTTTAGCCAATGGATGCGTGACACCACCGAAAGGTCCAACGTGGTCAGCTCCAAAGTGTCGACACCAGCGTTGTGGTTGGAAAACTACCCTTCACCGTGTCCCCCATTCTCAAATCTCACGCATTCGTCTCAAGTGCGCCAACAACTGTCCCTCAACCTCTGAATCAGCAGTACACGATGAAAGCGGGTTTCGCAGTCAAGGTTGCCGCTGCACTTGGCGGAGGTGTCATCTCGGTCGCTGAGTTTCTCATCCCCCCTCTGAAAGGCTACTTGGCATGGGAAATCGATGATCTCGGACCGCTCGTGCTGGTAAGGAGCTACGCTAGCTGTTATGCACTATCTCATGACCACGCTTCATTCTGATGGTGTGCAATTCTTGATTGTAGGAATGGTGTCCACCTACCACCAAACCAAGACCCAACCTTCCCACCACTGCCATCGCTGGTGCGGCAGTGAAGAACTCCGTCACTTACGGTCCTGCTATCCCGCCGGAGTCTCGGCTAGCGTCAGCCGCGTAGCATGAGGCGCAACGTCAACATCCGTGTGCTTATTGTAGAGGTTGACTGCTACCGAAAGTCCTCAAGAGAGCGTGGTATCTTGTGCTAAATGTTGTAATGATCAGTCTCACGACAAACAGTGTGTCTCGTGGATCTAGCGACCACGACGTGTGCGCGTGTAGTGGATGGAGGAGCATCCTGTTGTTTCTATCGAGCAGTTCGGCTGCTTCAAGTTCACCTCACGTGAGAATGGTTGACACGTTGAGATCTCGAGGAATCGCACACATTCACAAATGCAGACACCAGAGCATCATCATGCGTCAACATGATGCGCACCAAAAGATCGCACTTCACATGCATTACTGACCAATTAGAGCTCGTTTCACATTTTAGCCAATCAAGAGCGCACGATGTTAAGTTCGTGTTCGATGGAGTTTGCAGGTTCGCACCAGCTTTTGTACCAATTGGTGAAATTGGTTTGACACCTCTGAGGTTGCACTTGCCGCGAGCAAGGAGCGAGGTCCCAAGCCGCATCGCTCATGCACGCCTGTCGACGTGGAGCTTCAGACATCCTCCCGAGTAACAGCGCACATGCAGAGACTTGCGAAGGAGTGGATGCACGTAAACATGTGTTCATTTATTGTCGCTTATACTACACTGAGGTCTTCAAAATTGCACCATGCACAGGCATCAAGGATTTGCGCTTTCGTGGCTGCCTGTTATGCGCGCAGTGCTTGTGGATGAGACTCAAGAGCAGAGTGTTGCGTCTGCATCGGGTACGACGCTGGAGCGCTCAGTTCCTATGCACAACGACAACATAAATTGAGTTTCTCTTTCGAGCAACACGCAGAATGACCAATATATGTGTGCATGGACACTCACTGGTAGAATGGGTCCCAGATCGCTGGTTGCGCCGTCCCAACTCAGGTATTTGTGCAGGTTCGGGATCACGTTTTCCAGCAGGTGCTCGAACGTGTCGAAGAGTTGGCCGAGGATGGCGTCGCCGAGTTGCAATGGTGCGTCCAGCATCTGCTTCTTCTTCTTGCTGATGGCTTAATCACTTGGGTTTCTCTCTTGAAACTTGACTTACTTGGGATGAAGTAAATTGGATACTGACGGACTGAACTGGTCGACTATGTGCGGTGCTCGCTCGCTCTGCACCTAGAGGAGAGAGAGCAGCCGAGAAGCTTCTCAGAAGTTCGGCGGTGCATGTTCTCGCGTGTACTGCACAGACTGCAGCTCTTTAGCGCGGAGGAAAATTCAAGTCGCGAAACTCCGGTCGACTCAACTTGCGCGTCGTCTATGCTGCCTTTAGTTTCTCTGTCGACACAAACGCCACATGTGACGCGACCAGAGCCACTCTCTCCAGCTCCTGGATAACAGCCAATCGGCAAATGGTGCGAGTCGTTTAGACCAATGAAGCGTGTCTAGATGGGTGTTTCCAGCCAATGGCTGGTGGGGAAGAGTGACACTGGAGCGTGGGCATTTCATGTTCACTCGCTGAGGTCTCCTTCCTGAAGGAGCAAAGACACGCCTCACGTTTGCCTTAATTTTTGAAACAGTGCGGATGCAGCGACGCAACACTTGTCTCTGCGAGACGTCATAGACGTGCATCGTGCCTCGAGCTTCAAGTTGTTGGACTCGATGGGTTCTCGTTATGTGAGTCCCTCGAGTCGCATACATGTCGCCTCGGACGGTGCTGGGATCTAGATGTTGCCGAGTGGATAGCTGTACCGTACTCCCCACAGCTCAGCGACATGGATCCGAGAGTGAACAGTAGTGTCAAGAAATGCAGCGCTGCTATATATTAAATGTCGTTATAAATGGATGGGTACTTCTTTTTGCGGCGAATGCGCTATGCCGCCTTGGACGCAACATGCTGCGGACCGTGATGGAGATCCTCTTGGGCACCAGGTGGAAGTGCCGTCGCCTTCTTGGCGGCTGCCGTGCTCTGTGTCCGTGTCGTGTGAACATACCACTCCTATACAACAATTCGCAAATGAGTCCGTGTTTGCACGACATAGCGCTTCGATGAAGAGGTTCCCAAGACAAAACGTACCGGCAGGATCTCGCCAAAGTCGCGCGGTTCCAGTCGCAAGGACTTGGTGAGGGATGGGATCACACACTCGACCGTCGACACGAGGGCCGTGCAGATCTTGGCACCGATCGTGGGTTCACTCGCGGGAGCGTGGTCGACCTTCATGCTTGTGCTTGCTGTTGTGTGGTGCTTGAATCAAATTCAAATGTGAGAGAGAGACCAGCGACACAAAAACGGTGCTCGCTGCTCACCTGTGTCGTCGCCACCATGGTTTACATGACAAAACCCACCGCAGTCTCATGCGAAATGGCGACCGCGCTGCGATGGTCACGGTGACATCATAGATCTGGTGGAGTCAGCGACATATTGTTGCAGCGGATTCGCAGAAGCACGCACTTTGTTTTACCTAAACAAGAAAGGGATGGACTGACTGGGAAGAAAGATGGGTACGAAACAAAAATAGTCGTGCGACAATCGACGAGAAAGACCAAGCAAATCCTGCTGCATTCAGCGCTTGCAGTCCCGCGAATCGTCCAGACAGCAATATTCCTGACATCTACTAAAATTCGTAGTCGTGGTGATGAAATCACACGTCGCAGGGATTTCTGCTAGTTGACTTTGTGAGAGAGGGAAAGAAATGCTGGGATGCTCCATTTTGTCGCTTGCATTGTCATCATCAGCGCTTTTGATGATGAGTGGCAGAGTGTTGACGAAGCATCCATGAAGTGGATCTTCTTCACAGTCAATTGCAGATGCACTCCAACGGTGGCCGAGTCCTTCCACCGAGCACCACATTGCCACGACCAGTAGCATCCTAACTGATACAACACTTTTATTCATTCGTCCATTTGAGACTACAAGTCGCCTCGTCGCTGTTCTCTATGCTTTCAAATCCTTGCTCTGAGCACCATCGATTTCTTCGTTTCTGTAGTTGCTGGAACAGGAGTCGGAGCAGCAGAAGTAGATCTTGACGCGTTGACGTACCATGCCTGCAGTGGACACAGCAACGGCAGAAACCGTGAGACTATGTCGCGAGAAACAAATGCAAGCACATGTATTGGAACGCACCGGCAAGATTTCTCCAAAGTCACTCGGGTCCCATTGTATGGATTTCATGAGTGATGGCGCAAGAGATTCGGCCGCCGCGACAACCGCTTTGCCGATTTGGTCGCCGATCGTGGACTTCGCCTTCGTGGGTGGAGTGCGTTGCGCCTGCATGACTGCTGCTGTGGTGTATGTTGCACGAGTCGGAGGATCCTTGACACGCAGTCAACCAGTTGAAGAATGAAACGAACAGATAGTCGCCGAACCTGCCAGATCCCCATTGCGTGCAACCAACAAAAGGGCTGACTAGCTCCTCGCTGCGCACGTTCAAACACTAAATAACACACGCCGGTAATGGAATGCGCACCTGAGTTTCGTTCTCAGGGGGACAAAAAAATCATTGACAAATCCAGTCAGGATATTTGGACATCTGTTATGTGGCGACCTTGGTCTGTTTTACGTGCTTTCTGTACTTCCCTTCCTCGAAACGCACCCTCGTCCACGTGCTCCACACTTCGAAGTACACACTTCCGAAGAAGGGAGGAGTGTTCGGGAACTATCGTAAACGATCCCCTCGCACGCGCTTTTTGGTCGCATTAGGGTGGCCATTTAGTACAGCCAGCACCTCAACACATCGACCTCTTGGCTGGATTGCTTACTCTCCGGTCGGATCCATACCCCAGTCGAGTCTTCGGAGGTCCATCGCACAATTCCTGCCTGCCGATTAGAATACAAAATGCACGCGGATCGTTTGTGGCTTGCCTCGCAACCTATGCTGCAGTCGCCAGACGCGAGTCTGGAATGGCAGCAGCTTCACAACGAACGGAGCTCTTCGCTGGAGCGTCAACGGTGGTCACTGAAGTAGGTTTCGACTTGGAAGGGAGAGGAGGACACCACTCCTAAAATCAAAAACAGGTCAGCATCCGAGTGGAGGGAAACGACTGTGAACTGCTGCAGTAAACAGCTCGATTACTCACCGGCACGAGTGGTCCGAAGGTTTCGATTTCCCATGTCAAGTAGCGTCTCAGTGGCGGGACGAGGAACTCGGCGACCGAGATGATACTTTCGCACACGCCGCCAAGCACAGCGACGAGGACATCAACGAGTTCCATAGCCATCGTCTTCTTGTTCGTTGCACCGCTTGAGGTTCGATTGGAGACGACCGAAGGACACTTGAGAAGAACCAGTGGATTTGGAGAATGAAAAGAGCGTGGGTGGACGAGGAAGGTTCTTCCCGACCGCAGAGCGCATTTGGCGCGCGTGTAGTGCGAGTGCTATTGTCCCATTTCTGTCAACGAGCGCGTCACAGTTTGTGGTGGCAGCTCCTCCCCCAGAACGACGAGAAACTATCCTCCTTGCAGTGTCTCTTGACTCACTGCTCGCTGCATGGGTGCTGTGCTTAGTCTCCTGTCAATGTACGTGCGTGACCTCGGCGACGCAGCATCCATCCAACACGGCAACGAAAGCTGCTTCGTGCGCACGTACAGTTGCAGCAGCGAGCTGTGTTGCTTCGCTGTCTCATCCGGGGATCCCCTCCCTATGGTCCATGAGAGAACGACCACAACAGTCAACTGGACGCTCATGTGGGACTTTCCTTCTTTCTTCCTGACTTGCGTAGGTGCACAGAAGGCGCTCTGGCGACGACAAGCACGACCATCGACCTGATCCCAGCAGTCCAGGTAGAGTTGGAACACCTGAACCCACACCGCGGTGTCACGGATGACAGTCAGTGTGCAAGTTGTGCAGTCAGCAGCTCTGACGAGTGTGGCATATAGGGAGAGAGACGAGTCCTTCACAGAGAGAGAGAGAGCGAATCAAGCAGCAGCGACCAACGCACGCCATTCCTTCTTCCGTATCCACATGTCGGTGCGAGTGACGTGGCGTGTCAACTTTCTGCACGGATGGCCAATCAGCGCACAGACATGTCTTTTCCACGATTCGAAACCACTCTAGGCGAGTTTCTAGCCAATCGACGACAGCTGACAGGTTGGCATGGACACTTCAACTTCACCCTGGTTTCTGAAGTCGAGTCGAGTCGAGAGAATCTGTGTCAATTTCGGTAGGATTCAAATTTCATTCATGGATGGTATAAACCGTGGTTTCCCCCATGCGGGTCACTCTTTCAGATGACCCACGGTTTCAACCGACATCGTGGGTGAAATCGACCTGCGAACGGAGAAACGGGTTAAACTGTCGATCGATCCACAAAATGCAAGTCGATCCAAACTGCATGGAGAGATGCATCTCGCTCTCTCTCATTTGCATTCTAGGGACTGAGCACACTCATAGGATCTACAACCTCTCGCTCAGAAACCGCGTCCATCTGACGCATGAAAGCGATTCTTTCATTTAGCTTGTGATGGTCACCAAATACACCCCTTCCGACGCGACCTCTTGTCCGTTTGCTTCATACCCATTCAATTTGATCGTGTGGATGCCCGCGCCGAGACCACGAAGCAGAAACCGACCATCCTCGATGTGGTTTACCCACACACTCGACGAACCATCGATGACGATTTCCATGCGCTCCACATTCGTGGCTTTGTACTCTAGAGCCACGGATTCGCTCCACAGGAAAGTCGATCCGTTTTTTGGGGAGAACAGCTCCAGTTTGCGATACACTTCCAGGGCTTTTGTGACGAGCACACGTTGCGAGAGTGTCTGGATCCCGCCTTCGCTACCCGGAATCGGGAACTGCACTTCAACGCGCAGTGCATACGTGGCGAAATCGGGTACGTGCTTTGCCGCAATGCGATGCCGTATTGTCGTGTCGAGCGTTGTCGCTCGAGGTGGCTGAGCTTCATGGCTACAGATAGCACCGCCATTCCTGTTGTTATTGCTGTCGCAACGACTGGTTTCGGCAGCAGACGGTGTGGACATGTTCAGCAGCCCGATCTCGAAGAGGATCTGCTTCTCGTTCACGTACACTCGGTACTGGAAGACTTCGGGACCATACGTCTCGATCACTTCCACGGGGTAGTTGCTCAGCGTCCACTCGACATAGGCTGCGTGCTGCTGCAGCAACGAATGGTTCCTCGGACTCGCGATGTCCAAGGTCACATTCGACATGTCGAATGGCGTCTGAAGCGTGCTCAGTAAGGGAAGCGGGACAAAGATCGGGTGGAAATACGCGTAGATGCTTGCCAACAAGTAGCACGCGAGTCCGATCGCGACACAGCCTACGAATGCGAGCTCGGCGCTCGATGGCACTACGGGGACCTCAGGGACTTGCGCAGCGTTCTTGCGGCTGTTGTGTGTGCGGGACGAACGTGGTGGATGTAGTCGCTCCTCGGTGCCTTGCTCTTCTTGGCATTCATCTGTCCCGCTTGTAGCAGTCGAAGTGCAGCTTTCCGATCCATCTCGATCGCTGCGGCGTTTGCTCGCACACAGAGCAGGTGTTTTCGTGCGCGCATGCTTTCCCTTCGACTCTCTGAGCACCACGCTGCTGCGGTCACATCGAAGGGATAGCTCTGTGGTCTCGCCTCTCGTGCGTTCGGGATCGCTCCTCACAGAATCGTGCACGCGCGAGGCCGCTGGTCGGATGGACAGCTGCGCAGCAGTATGTGCTCGTCCATCGCCGACCTTGTCAGCGAGATCTACACACTCCGACTGCGCTGGCAACTCTTGCTCGATCTCCAGGATCCCGCGACTATCGTCATCATCACTCGAGCCGCGGTCGTGATCAGTGCAATTGGACGCCGTGTCCGAAAGCCCCGCTCCTGTGTGTGCTTCGGCGATACGGAAAAGCTCCGATATGAACCCAATGTCGTCGTCTTTCTCCGAAACTGCTTCGAGATCCGGCGACTCCATGAAAGTCTCCACCTTCAGTAGGTCGCCTACTTCGCAGATCGGTCGCTTAGACTCCCTTATGCCATGGACTCCTTCCACGGCGTCATGATCAACCTCGTTGCCCATTTCCTGGACGTTAGCTGCTTCGAACTCAATGTAGTCGTCATCGCTTTCGTACGCGTCGAGTACATACTCCAAGACAGGGATTGCATCCTCCTCTTCATCCAAAGCAGGATCGTAGTTCACACCCACTGCATCACCGACGCTCCTCGTCTCAACTGTCGCTGCTGCTGACTCGCTCGTGATGCACATTGCATGTTGCTCTTTCTTCTCGTCACAGGATGTGGGTGTGCTTTCCAGTGGTCTGGGCAATGGCGCGACGCCGAGCAGGAACTGCAGCACGTCGTTCTGCTCCGTCTCCACGGCAGCAGCACACGCGTCCACCATCGTGTCGTCTCTCGGTCGGCCTCGTGACGTATCCAGAAGCGTGATGTCCACGCATCAATCGCGTCAATCAGTCTCTCGATTTGAGCTCATCGATGCACCCTTTCGATGATTTTCGTCGAAAGGATATGCTCGCGTCCCACATGTGGGTCCGCTCCACACTCAATAAGGTGGCCCACACTACATGTCGATCCTATTAAATCTGGAAGGAGATGCAAAAATAAGAAAAAGCAGGACGATGCCAACCCATCTCTCTCACCAGCAAGCGCATAATCATTGCGAGCATCTTGCTCGCTTCTTCATGCTCCTTCCAAGAAAAAGGCAAGTCTTCGAGACTGCGAATTAGCAGCAATACTGGGTGTAGCTATCGCGAATTCGTTCTGGCATGGTCTGACTCCATTCTTGCGTCTGCACTCTTTCGACGTGATCAAGATGGCTGTGTTGCTTGGAAAGAGCGTTCGACGTTTCGCTTGCTTCAGAACGAATCGTCTACGTTTGTCTTCTATGGAGCTCCCAACTGCTCGACTTGCGCCGCAGTCAGTGTGGAAAGCGT
This sequence comes from Globisporangium heterothallicum, assembly GCA_023334155.1. Taxonomy (NCBI): domain Eukaryota; phylum Oomycota; class Peronosporomycetes; order Pythiales; family Pythiaceae; genus Globisporangium; species Globisporangium heterothallicum. The sequence goes on from JAASGH010000129.1 coordinate 26,831, forward strand.
GTCGTCATCCGCGTCCATAGAGCCGATTTGGCATTCTGGACTGTCATTTGTGTTTCTTTCTAGATAACGCTAGTTGTTGCAAACGCATCGGTCAGTCAGTCAGGGAGTCAGTTGGTTAAACCGTTGTTGTTAGTACCGTTTTCCAATGCTTCTCACAAAAATACAGATGTATGGACCAAATGTGAAAACGCAGAGAGTGTGAAAAAGCAAACAAACAATCCCCTTTTTCATATTGACAGCGACGCAGCGTTTACTGTCCAGGTTTCCTGACGTGGTGGTGGTTTTTTCTGTTGAACGGTTGGTTGTTGGCACCACGCATGGATACAACCAAAACTGCTCTGAATGATCGATCGAGTCAGTCAGGAGAACTGCATAGTAGAAAGCCTCTGTAAACCGAGTGTGTTTGAAAGTGACGCAGACATCCTTGTTTGAAAGCGCATACAGACTCCGATAGTTAATTGAGAAGGTGCAACCTCCGTTTTCGAGTTCGTTGTGCTCGAGTTTGACGATTCGGACAGATGAGTCGGGAGATATAAAGTAAAAAAAGGAAGAAATATTCTATGTGTTGGGAGAGAAGTAAAGAAGAGTGGGAGAGGAGGAAGGAGCAGCATCCCGCTTTGTAAAAGTCGCCGAATTACGACCTTCCATCGTCCAGTTTACCACTCCAGGAACCTCATCTGGAACGCTTGCCATCGCTTTTCACAGGCACATCAATCACTTGAAGTCTTAGCATCAGTCATCTGGACCACTTCGACATGCAGTTATAGAGGTCCTGACCACCGTTTTCACACTACCCACATGCAGCTTTCGCGAATAGTCGAACGACAGATGGTGAAGTGGATCAAGGGAAAGTCCATTTGTCACGCGCCGTTGCAGCATGGAGCAGGTTGTGTAGGTTATGAGGGGCGGAGTGGGTAGGTGGCGCAGCGCAACCAGTATGCCGCATTTTTCTTTCTCGCCACCAAAGGTAGTAGATAGTATCGGCAGAGAGAGACTCCTACGTAAATGGGCAATCAGGACGTGTTCAAAGGCGCGCTCGGCTGGGACGACTGGATCTGGTGGACGGGGATCGGCGGCGTCGGGCTCTTCATCTTGCTCACGCTGCTCTGCTGCTGCGTGTGCGTGCAGCGCGCCAAGCGGAAGGGACGACAGGAAGCCCTCGCGACCGTGCAGGCGCGCCAGCGGGAGCAGCAGCAGCGCGAGGAGGCGCAGGTGCGGTACGCGCAAGCCCAACAGGCGCGATACCCGTCTCCCGCGCAGGAGCAGCAGTACAAGTACTCCCAGCAACAGGGCGGAGCCGCTGCTGGCGCGCCAGCGCAATTTGTCCCAGCCGGCCAGAAGAAGAACTATGGACCGCAGGTGAAGGCGAACGCGTACGCGATGCCACCAGCGCAGCAGTATGATCAACAGCAATATGGACAGCAGCAATATGGAGGACATCAGCAGTATGGAGGACAACCGTACGGTCACCACCAGCAGCAACAACAGCAGTATGGCCAGTACACGCCATCCCCACAGCAACAGCAGTATGGCCAGTACACGCCATCCCCACAGCAACAGCAGTATGCAGCCATTCCGAAGAAACAGCCAATGCAGCAGCAGTACTACGACCAACAGCAGGCTCCGTCTCCGTCGCCAGCTCCTCAGCAATACCAGAAGCCGTACGCGAAGCCAAAACCATGGCACACGCCAGCCGCTCAGGTCGCACCACCACCACCAGCGTACCCTGAAAGCGTCGCGTACAGCAGCGGACTCTCCAATGACGGCACGGGTCTGCACGACCACGACGCCCCTTTTGTCGCCGTCACGTCTCCAATAGGAAGAGATCCAGCTTTGAACGCCTCGACCGTGTCCGTGGGTAAAATGACGCTCCGTGACCGTATCGATGCGCTGCGAGAAGGAAGCGTGCATGAGAACCACTCGCGGATCAGTGCCGACGCCGAGGACTTGGAGCCACAGCCTATTGGCGGCGGCCGACGCTCGCTCGTCATCGCAGGCACGGTGCTCTCGGAGCAATCTCCCTCGTCCTCGTCCAGCTCGTCGAGCAAGTCGCGGACCAAGAACCCACAGCAAGACGCTGACGGTCCTCGCCCCATGTTCCAGAAGTCCCCAAACCAGGTCACTTTTGAGGAGCAGGCGGCGTTCAAGACGGCGAGAAGCGAGTACAGCAGCAGCAGCGAGCCTGATTCTGCTGTGGCGTCCGTGTCGTACTCGACCGGCCAGTTTGACGACGCCGACAGCGTTCGCGTCCCACCGACCGCCACGTACCAGCAATCCACAAATGCGTCGGCGGCGTCTCGTCCGCGCGTGAAATCGAACGAATCGTCCTCGAGCCGAGGCTCAGTGGAGTTTTAACCTTAAGTATACGCCAGGCATGCGGAACCTGTGCTTGTATATGATATATTGAAGCGTCGGCAATGGAGCAAACGCTGTTGCAGGAGCAGCTACAAGAAGACGAGCGTGTGTGTGTGTGTGTAAGGAGTGGAGGGAGTAAATAAAAGCGATCTGTTTTCTTTTTTGGCAACACGGATGCGAACCTGTCTGTATTGTTGTTGTTATGCTGCAGCGCTCATTACTTCCACCAGCTTCGTGCTGATCCACCGCTGCCACTCGACAGAGGCGGTCCAGAGGCTGCAAGCGGACTGTTACCCACCGGTTTGCTTTTCATTTGACGTAGCCCTTCGGAGAACGGGCTCAGGAACCCGCTGGTGTGCTCTCCTGCATGGGAATCGCCGAATCCGGAGCTGCTGGTGTTCGCGAACGCCACGACGCGATCTAAAAAGCCGTGGAACGCTGTGGGCTCCAACGCGTACGGCTCCGCACTCTGATGCGAACGGGGATGCAAAAGTGCACCACTGTGTGAGTGCAAAAAGAGAACACTGCTGGATATGATCGGCGCTGTTCGTACCGATTCGATGGAGTCCACGTTCCGCAGTTCAGGGAGAGCAGGGGTTCGCTTTGCGTGCGCCTTGACGGTGTCTCGCTTGTTGCCAATGACCAGCTTCGGGAGCGCATTCAACTGTGGTCTCACATCCATGATACATCTTGAGTTCACATTCGACGAGAAAGAAGGGTCCGAGTTGTGCATCACGGAGCGAAAACAAGCGTACCGACGGATATTCGCCTGGACGCGCGGAGGGTGAGGGGAGCACACAGCCTTTCGTACGCTGGAACAGCGCAAGCTCACTATACGCATCGCAAGAAGCGAACGCATGCATACACCAATCGGGTTACTAACTCGACAGAACGGATTGCTTGGCGACAAAACGTACCTGTTCCATGCCTTCAGGTGGTCATAGGACCGTGCATTGCTCAAGTCATGCATAAATATCACGCCTGGGAAGACACGCATAGCCCGCAGGAGTCGCATCACCGATACAGCATCTGCCATAGTGAATACGAGGAGGAGCTTTAATGGACGCACCTTGGACGTCATGGTAGAACATCGCGCGACTGATCTCGTATTTCGGGTGTCCGCCGACGTCGATGAACTCGATGTACACCTCTTTCTCCGCACCATACCCTTCGCGGTATCGGTGCAACTGTGGGTTCAGCCACACAGTCAATGTCAAGTTCATATAGCCCAGCAGCAAGCAAGTCAGCAGCGCAAACACACAGAAGATGGGAGCACTTTTGCATTCACGTACCAGCACATGGACGTCACAGCCCGTCGTCCATCGGTGCTGCACCGCGGAGGCTGCGTCGCGTGGCGCGCTGGGGTCTCTGCAGACCGCGCGCAGCAGCGTCGTCTTGCCCACGCCCGAATCGCCCACGACCAGCACGCGCACGCTCGGAATCTCCATGCTCGCGCTTTGCACCTCCTCAATTTGAGCAATGCTCCCTCTCTAACGTACTACGCAGATCACACCCTCTCACAATGAATGCCGAGTCTGAACGCATGCAAATAGAGTGCTGCAGGTACATCATGACATCCTGTGAGATCGCATGTTTCGCTGCAACCACACTGTATCGAAGTAGGGATCCGGATCCCTCTCTACTGCGATTGCATGCATCATGAGAGGTCCCTGCTTTCGCTGTTGTTGAATGCTGCTGCACTCTTATCCTAGATACGCCAACGAAGAAGCTCCGAAAAGCAGCAGCGAGAATGGCGGACGACTGGGGGTACGAAGACGCGCCGGACGACGAGAAGTTGCGCATCGCGCAGCACTTCCTGCTCTCGAGTCCCCCGGGACAGATCCACGACGTGCTGCGCGACGTCGCGAAGCTGGTCCCGGCGCGCGTGCTCACGGATTCTGCTCTGCGCGGTGCGCTCCACGCGTACAACGTCGCGAACACGCTACCGGTCGACGTGCCCGATGCGGATTACCAGGTGCGTTGTTGTTGTTGTTGCTGCTGAATACTAGAAGTAGTATGCACGCGTAGTGGAACCTGTGCGGATCGGATCGAGAGACAACCCTGACACTCTTGTTGTTGTTTGATGATGGATGTGATATAGATCTTGATCTGTGAGGATGGGGAAGTGGACTCGACGCATTACGTGGACCCGATCGGCAAGCGCGTGTTTGGTTTTGACCACGTCAAGCAGGTATGTCGTGCACAAGCGAAAAGCGCGCGTTGCTGCTTTCGTAGTGGTGCTGACAAGGAAACCGGTTTGTGCGAATGTTGTGCTGGTAGCAACTCATCCCAGAGGATGTTGCTGAGTTGCCCGCGTCATTTACGACGTCCTTTGAAAACGAACGGTAAGGGTTCTTTTCTCGCTGTGAGCGCGTCTCGGTAGACAGCATTCCTAATGTGTGTTCCGCACTGTGTGTTGCAGACTGATTGTACAGAAGGCGTTGCAGTCCTATTTGCAATTCGAGTACATGCACCAGTACGTTGCGGTCTCCAGTCTCATCACTCATGGACTACAGGGGACGATCAGGAACCTCACGCTGGGATGTCAATGTTGTTTCGTTCTGTACAGAGGAACCGCGGGCGTGTACGTGAAAGAGTCGCAGCTCATCGTCAATTTGTGCACGAAACGCATCAATTTGCGCAATTTTTGGTACGAAACGCTCTCGACTACTCTGTCCAGCTTTGCAGAACGTATGTGGCTCTCTCCATGGATGCTGATGCTTGCGTTGTTTCACATATTGAAGGAGTGGCCGCTGGAAGTCGCGATGGGAAGTGGATTTGTCGACCAACCCTTTCCAGGTCAAAGGCAAGATTGGTCTCCATGTCCACTACTTTGAAAACGGCAACCTGCAATTGCAGAATGAAAAGACGATTGCCGAAGAAGTGCGCGTTGAGTCTCCTGCGGGGTTGGGCGACGCGCTTCTCCGCGTGATCAAAGACGCCGAAGACAACCTGCAAACAAACCTGGAAGACATGTACATCAACATGTCGCAAGAGACTTTCAAAGAGATGCGTCGTGTGATGCCAGGTGCGTTGTGCAGTCATGGATATAAGAAGAGACATCATCTCGTAGTAGCTAACGCTGTTGACATGTGCTATTGATTCGCTGCAGTCACCCAAACGAAAATGGAATGGAGTTTGCACGCGCATCGCACCGCCAGAGGTCTTGGAGGCAAGTAGTCGACAAACGTGCGTCCAGGCTCCAAAACTCGTCCGTCTCGTCGTCTCACTTCGACAAGGAGAACAAACAGCGAGCGAGAGAACCCCAAGATTTGTTTAGCGCGTCGTCACAAAATTAAGAAAAATGCTCGTGGTTTGCACCCTTTATCCGCGCCGATTGCATGCATACACTCGTTCTTGTTTGGCGACCGGGGAGGTACTGACCGCTACTCTGTCGCCTCCAAGGCTTCCAGCATGGCCACTTCTCCAGATTGAAGGTTCGCAAGCTGCCAGGAAAGCTTCCAGATGTGAACCGCACCACTGGCATCGCCTGCCGCGACGAAGTTGCGTTGCCGCGGATTGAAATCCAGACTAAACATGGGGGAGCTAGCTGCTTTTGCGGGCGAAGATGATGAAGACGCGATGGAGTCCTTGCCGCTGAGAACGATGACCGGACTGACGCGATCAGCTTTCAGATCGTAGATGTAGATGTTGCCATCCTCGGAAGCAACACCAAACACCATTGGTCGCGTCTTCGACCACTCGATCGCGTACAGGTACGCTGACGACGGCGTGACTTCCAAGGACACCAGCGGCTCTTTCTGCGAGTAGGTGTAGATACGCGCCGTGCCGTCCGAGGAGCATGTGAGAAACAAGCTTTTCCGGAACGGCGAGAAGCTGACGTCGTACACTGGACCGCCGTGCTGCTCGAACCCAAAATCCATTGCGCTCGGATACAGTGTGCTGGGGTCGATTTTGGCTTCATAGACCATCGCGAGCGTGATTTCTTTGGTTTTCTTCTCCGTGGCGTAAAGCTCGACCTGGCGGCGAATCGCTGGGATGCGCTGCGATGGGAGCTTCCCGACAAGCCTCGCTGCCGTGGCGGTCCATTTCTTCTCGCCCTTGAAGTCCGACGACCGCGCCATGCCTTTCGTGAAGCATCGTGTGACTGCTCCGCCTTCGGAGCCGACGACAAACGACCGACTGGTTTTATCATTCGAGCAAAAGCCTAAGGATTTCCCCCCAATGGTGTGTCCTTTCTTGTCCGACGCTGCTGCATTGTTGTTGCCTTTCACGGTCCCCGGCAAGTGCATGACGTAGCCCTCCACCGGGTACGAGAGTTTGTCTTTGAGTCTCCAGAAAAGCACTTTCCCATCGCCACTCACGCTCGCGATCTGATCGGGAAGAAGAAATGTCTCGTTGTTAGCACGCATGAACCTTTTCAGCACCAACGCCGTGCATCAGCAGAAAGGAGCAACCGACGGACGAACGCTCGGACGTACATTGTATTCAGCGGCTTGGACGTCATACACCCACGCGACTTTCGTGACTGGTTCGCGGTGGAAATAGTCGCCAATGCCCGACGAGTAGAAGCGGTACTCTTCCGGCTCCGTGTCCCAAACGAAGACTTCGCCATTGAACGAGCCGGCTGCGACCAGCGATGGGTTTTTCGGATGATACGCCACGCACATGAGTCCGCTCTGCGTTGCATGAGTTCACAAGCAACATCAACGTCAAGCTGGTCAGTCCAACGTCCTCTCTGTCAGCATGCATGACAGCGCAGTTTGATGGGGGATAGATCATTACCGACGTTTCAAGCACGAGATTCGGCTTCTGCGGGTTGAAATCCGATTGGAACACGCTCCAGAGACACAATGCCGAGCGGTAATTGCACCACCCCGTGTGGTCAAAGCGTCCGTAGGCAACAGCGATGGAGGACCCGGTCGCGTTCCAGGACACCCCCGTGCAGGAAAGTTTGAGCGACGTCGTCGCCAAAGGCTCGATCTTCTTCGTCTTGTCTTTACTGCTGGCTTCACAGTTTAAGCTCCAGGTCAGCGACAGAAAGTAGTGGCCAGCTTTGTGGGGAATAACGGTCAACTGCTAAACGCATCAAGCAGCATACCTTGGGTCTGCGGAGCCTGGAAATACGTGTCATAGTCGAATTTCAGCACCAATAGCTTGGTGGTGGTCTTCTCGGCGGACTCTTCCAGGTACTTTTCAAAGCCTACATGGTGCATACATATGAGGCATCGGATCTGGAGCTGATTGATACGCACAAGTTGCAATCGAGTGCTGCGGGGGAAGCGTGGACACCGCCATACCTCCGAAATAGGTGCTCGTCGCGGCATTCTTCGCCATCTCCCGCAGCATCCTCGGTCCGACGCGCTGCAGGAATTCCAAGGTCTGCGTCGTCGCCTCGTCGCTCTCCGCGTCGTTTTTGCCTTTGCTCTTGGAGGTCGTCGTCGCCTTTGGATCGGTCTGCGTGGCGCCATCGACAAAGCTGTAGAGAGGGTCCGTGGTGCTTTCCGCACATGTGATCGCGTCCGTGGACGTCATCGCGTCCGCAGTTTTCTTCGTGCATTTGCTTCTAAAGCCCACGCTGCCCAACGCTACGTCCTGGAACATCTTTTGCTCCAGACTTGTCGGGCTTGGCAAAGGGAGAGAAACCTGGATGTGTCTCCCAAAAGATCGCGTCGTTTCGTGTCCCGACGCTGGAATACGAGAATATGGACAACGAGAGTCGAAATATGGCGATGTGAACAACATGCGGGATTACTATTATAGGTGTGTGTTAGTGTGGGGGTTTGCTTTTAAATGAACGTCTATCTAATTGTCTACTAGCCAAAGGGTCTTCGGCTTACCAGGACACATTCGACGGGTTGTCGCCGTCGCTGCCACAGCCCCCAAGATCCGAGCCGCAGCCGACGCCACTCGAGGAGATCGGCGTTGGCGCCTTGCCCCGCATGGCCGCACGGAACAAGTCAGCCTTGTACTTCTTGAACAGCGACTTGAGACCGCCGCCGTTGAGGAAGTTCTCTTCGACTTGCGTGAGCGTGAAGTTCACCTTGTAGTCCTTGACGCTCACGAAGCGGTTGCGCAGGTCCACGGTCACTTCGTCCCCCTCCTGTGCAAGCTCGTGGAATTTCTCATCGGTCACGACAATCCCCAACAGCGCGTTGTTCGGCTGGTTCCGCGCGTAGATGTACGCGAACGACTTGGCGATCACGGCTTGCACGCCCACTGCTTTGAGACAAATTGCTGCTTCTTCGCGCGACGAACCACTTCCGAACGCCGACCCAGCGACAATGATGTTGAAGCCGTCGCGCACCTTCTGCGGGAACTCCGGCTTCACGTACGCAAACGACTTGCTCGCGAGCACTTCCAATTCGGTCTCGCACTCCTTGGGCCACAGCGGCGACTCCTTGTTCAAGCCCATGAATTGCGCAGGGATCACGGCATCCGTGTCAATGTTGTCGCCAAACACTTGCGCTCTGCCCTTGAACAGTGGGGGCAACGCCGATTCAATCGCCGCCACGGCAGCTTGCTCTTGTGCAACCTGCGCATCTTGCTCGTCGCCGTCACCAGCAAGCGTGGGCTTTGGTTCGCTGATGGTGAACGTCGGCTGCGTTGGCTCCGTCGGGGTGTCCAGCCAGTTCCGGTAGCGGTTGAAGTCGTCCTTGCTGATCTTGGAGATATATGGCGTCGGGTCGGCCACTTCCATGTCGAAGCTGGAAGCAGCGACACACGCAGCCGACGTCAGGTTGCCAATGGATCCCTTGCCCATGCGGTTGCGAAAGTTGCGGTTCTGACTCGAGAGCCACACTTCATTCTCGCCAGCGACATCAGCGCCAATGCCGACACAGTAACTGCACGACGGCACGCCGACTGTGAACCCAGCTTCCTCGTAGATGCGCACAAAACCTAGCTCCTTCAACCGCGCGATGATCTCAAGACTGCCGGGGGTCACACGACGGTACCCCTTCGACGACGGACGCTTCCCTTCCAGCATCGCTTGCTGCAACACCAATGCTCCCAGAATCAAATCTTCCTGCGTAGTCGTGCACGCTCCAATGAAGCAGCCGTCGAGTGGCATGCCGAGCTTCTCCGTGACCTGGACGCAGTTATCAGGCGAAGGGTACATCGCGATCAATGGCTTCACGTCACCGAGATCGATGACATGGTGAGCCGCGTAGCTGCACCCTTCATCGGCTCGGAAGAACAGCGCTTCGTCAAAGTGCGAGTCGCGTCCTTCAAGCACATGCTGCGTGATTTCGTCGGCTTCAAAAACACCCGCGATACCACCGAACTCGGTACTCATGTTGGCGATAGCGAAACGCGCATCGTCGGACAAGTGCTTCAACCCTTCTCCGCCGTAGTACACGCACCGCTCGAACGCGACCGTGTTGCGCTTCAATTCGCCAAGGATGTGCAAGATCACATCCTTCCCGCCGATACCGAACGCGGGCTCGCCCGTGAACTCAATGTACGCCACTTCGGGCACTTTGAACCACGTCTGACCGGTCACAAGCGGCATCACGACGTCCCCCGCGCCAAGTCCCGCAGCGAACGCACCCATCCCGCCGGCGCTGCACGTGTGCGAGTCCGCACCGATCACAATCTGTCCCGGCTGGGCACGCTTGCGGGCAAACTCCGTGTGCATGATCGTTGTGTTGGGACCCCAGAAGTCCGTCAGTCCATGCTCTTGCGCAAAGTCCGTCGACAACTTGATCAGCGCTTGTTGCTTGGGCTGGTTGTTCACGCGCGGGTCGACCGTGTGGTCCAGCGCGAGCCAGAACCGGTCGGGGCGGTGCAATTTCGGGCGTCCGATGGACTTGTGCATGACGTCCATGGCTTGGAACGTCAGCTCGCTGGCGATCGTCCAGTCGGCTTGCACGCACACGACGTCGCCGACGGTCACGAACGGTTGCTGCAAGCCGACGGCGTGGTGGCACAGGATCTTCTCGATCACGTTCATCGGTGGGATCTGCTGCTGTGTGTCTGCCATCTTCTTCTCAAAGTGTGCGCGAATATATATATATGTGTGTGTGTGGTAGCGTGGATATACAGATATGAAGCATGCGATCCGGTGGTCTTCTATCTGCGTTGAAGAAAGCGATCGCTTTGTTTGAGGAAACACACACAGAAAAGCGTCCGCATCTGTGAAACGAAACGAGCGTTTGCAGATGGCTTTTTACGGTGTTTTTACGGCTTTTTACGCACCGCGTTTGCGCATTCGAGTGGGAGGAAACGCCACTTGTGGCACACATGCGACGAGCGAGTGCGAAAGCAAACCGTTCTGATTGGCCGATTTCATGAGAGAGGGGGAGAGGAATAAAATGCTGGTGGTTGCTTTCTTTTGTGGTGGTTGAAAGCGAATGCGCAAATGGCGCTCACGCTTCAGATCGCAACTGGCTTCGAGATGTTTGAGTGCAAGTGTGCTCGGCGTTGTTGGCGACATTCGGTCGAGAAAGAAACTCGCTCTCATGTGATGGTGGCAAGAACGGCCGAGTTGGTTTCTCTGCTGCGGCTGCATTGAGTAGAACGATAGACGTCGACTCTAGAACTGCGATTGGTGGTTCTTTGATGTGTACATTGGGAAGCCATAGGCATCTAGTTCGCATAGCAGCAGCGATGTGGCAAAGCAACGAGGATATCGTCGCAATCTCCTGAGACTGCAATCAAACAGGAGTAGCCATTATCTGACGTGTGAGGAATCTGGTTTGCGCATTCACTTGAGCAACTCCTGTCTCTCCACCCATTCTGACACATGTGGCACTTTTGCACATTTGCTCAACATTGGGTGCTTGTATTGAGATGGATCGATGTTCGCGAGTACTCTACACACTCGAGCACTAGCCTCGATGTCTACAAGCACAGTGTGCTCTCCATATAGAGCACCGTTTCTCTCATTTGGTGTGGTTCGTGTGGTGCGCTTTTTACACCAGTGGTAATTACGAAAGCTGCCTGTTTCTGCGTACTTCACCCATCGTCACCTACCAAATCCTATGGCTCGTCGATGTCGAGCACGTTCCTCACACTGTCTAAACCCAAACCTCCGCTTTCCCCCTCTCACTATCGATGTTCGATGCCTACTGCGAAAAGCAGCATTATATAGCGACATTTCCCTGCATCAACTGCATAGACACTCACTTTAACGAGGGTTTCTGTTGAGACGGTCTTTTTGAATGCGATGTCTGCTCTGCGAACTTTATGCTCTTCCACAGTGCGAACGTAGTGGTGCACCACGCATCTGACCAGACGGACGGTGTTGAAGCTCTTCTCACCACCACCAAGTCGAAGTCGAAGTGGCCACGAGCGAACAAGGAGCTCCTCATTCGTCCACTAGCAGCTCCAGCGCTACGAGCACCAGCACCACCAGCACTAGCAGCACTAGCTCCTCTCTTCAATACCAGTCACCACGATGAGCCAGCAGCAACTTGTGAGCGCCAAGATCGACGCAGCCGAGATCGCCGAGCCGTTCTCCGTCGCTGTGCGCCAGTACATTGCCCACGAGATGAACGGCCACGGTCCAAAGCTCGTGGGACTCTTGGCGCACGGGGATCCTGCGGCCAAAAAGTACGCCGAGTGGACCGGCAAGGCGTGCAAGCGTGACGGTATGTAGTCTCTCTCTCGGTTGGATTCTCTGCATTATGGATGTGTGTTCATCCCGAGTGTGTTGCTCTTCTTGCTGCTGTCCATAATAGGCATTCGGTACGAACTGCGAGAAGTCGAGAAGGACGACCTGTTGGAAGCCCTCGAAAGCGCGAACCACGACCCTGAAGTGCACGGGATCATCGTGTACTACCCATGCTTCGGGATCTTCCCCTCGTTCTTCGGCGGCACGATGGACGATTTCTTGCGCGACACCATCTCCATCAAGAAGGACGTCGAGGTAGTGCAGCGTTGCGCTGGTCATCTTGCACCCTGACTGCACGTAGGAGAAGAAGCTCACCTTGGAAGCGACTGTGCTCTCTTTGTTTGACAGGGTCTTTGCCAGTTCTACCGTGGCAACTTGTACCGCAACATCCGCTACGTGGACGACGAAAAGACGCAAAAGTGCGTGCTTCCGTGCACGCCGTTGGCGATTGTCAAGATCTTGGAGCACCTCAACATCTACGACAAGTCGTACGTTCTCGCTGCCTTTCTCTCTGCCACTCGGAGGTCGCTATGCTCCGGAGCTCAGCGCTAACGTTGCTCCCTTGTTTCGCTTCATGCAGGCAACCTGATGGCAACCACTTGGCGGGTGTGAACATCACGGTGATCAACCGAAGCGACATTGTTGGTCGTCCCCTCGCTGCGCTGCTCGCGAATGACGGCGCCGATGTGTTCAGCGTCGACATCGACTCGTTGTACCTGTTCCGTCGCGGCAAATTGATTCAGACCAAGGAGACTCCCGAGACGGCGTGCAAGAAGTCCCGCGTGATCATCACCGGTGTGCCTGTGAAGAGCTACAAGTTGCCATTGGAATGGGTCTCGGAAAACACGGTGATCATCAACGTCGCGAGTTTCAAGAACGTCGACGAAGAAGCGCTGCTGAAGATCCCAGGCGTGAAATACGTGCCGTTGGTCGGCAAGGTCACTGTCGCGATGCTGCAGCGCAACCTCTTGCGTCTCTACGAGAACTTCCACATGAAGCCAAAGAAGGTCTGGCAATAAGCAAGCCACCAACGTCGTCTCGAAGGAGGAACTCAACGACGCACCACCAAACCCAATCACATACATTTATATACACGTCCGCAATGCAACCCACACACACACTCAACGCATTTCCTTTCCACTTTGCGAGAACAACAGCAAACACTTTCTATTAGTACCATTCCAGACCCATTTCGTTGGCCAATGCACGGCAATTATATTATGATCAGCAGCACCCTTCATCAAAGCTGGTACGGATCGGCGTACGAGAAATCCTGGAACACGTGGCTTTTCTCAATTGGCACGCTTTCCCCCACCACCGAGTCCACTGCATCCTGGCGCTTGAAGAACTCCGGCACATTGTTCACTTCACCATCTTTCCGCACGATCGGTCGGAAAGGAACGTTGACGTCGCGTTTGTATAGCTTCTCCCAATCCGTTTTCGCGAAAAACGGGTGCTCCATGATCTCCGTGGCACCCACCGGACCCGAGCCCAGTCGCTTCGAAGGGTCCTTGCACATGAGTCCGCGCAACAAAGACTTGGCTTCATCGGAGAACTCCGTTGGCAATCGCAGAGGGAGCTTGACGATGTTCTCGAAATTGCGTTTGCGGTTCGAGTTGAAAAATGGAGTGTACCCGGCAAGCATCTCGAAGATGAGGACGCCAAGGGACCAGTAATCCACCGATCGCCCGTACGGCACCCGCCGAATGAGTTCTGGCGCAATATACTCCGGCGTCCCACAGAAAGTCGACAACCCGTCTTTGCTGTCGAAGTTGTCTCTCGACAACCCAAAGTCCGTGATCGCAATGAACCCTTGGTCGTCCATCAGCACATTCTCAGGTTTCAGGTCTCGATACACGATGTTGTATGTGTGCAAGTGGGAGATCGCGAGGACGAGTTGAGCCGCGTAGAACCTCGCACGATCTTCGTCAAAGTTGATTGCACGGCGCAAGTGGAAGTGCAGGGTGCCACCATTGTAATAATCCATCACAAAGTACAGCTTGGATTCGTTCTGGAACGCATACCGAAGCTTCACCATAAACGGATGATCGATTCCTTGCAGGATCCGACGCTCGGTTTTCGTGTGCTCGACTTGATTCTTTGCAAACACGGCGGCTTTCTTGATCACTTTCATCGCGTACACTTTCCCGCCGCTGATGATCGACTCGTACGAATTCGCACCACTATTCGTCGGTGATTGTCCAGAGAGCACATTGCCTCTCTTCTTGCGGCGAACGAGCATCACTTTCCCGAACGCACCTTTCCCGACAACGCGCAGCAATTGGAAATCGTCAATCGTGACTGCCTCTGGTGGACGCGTCGCGTCCAGCATTTCAGGACACGACCGAGATGCTTGCCGCTGCAATTTCTTTGCGCTCGACGATATCCTGGAGGAAACTGGCGAGTTGTTCTTCGCTCTCTCCGTTTGCCAAGCACGTTGGTGCAGCCCTTCTTCTTTCAACGCATTCAGGCGCACCGACTTCGCTGCTGTGCGCTGGTATTCGTACGCACTTGGGGAGGCTAAGAACTCGAACACCTCACCCAACACCGACTTTGCTGTAAACGCCGGGCTTGTATTTGGACCTTCGCATGGACCAGCCGATAAACACAAGCACCCGAACGACATCAGTTGCGATACCGATGGGGTTGGATGGCCACTTTCGTCGCTGTTCACTGAATTGCACGAGGACGAGCTATCGCGGTCAGGGTTCGTGAGATCTGTGTTCAAGGGCTCACTGGACCGAATCCAGCAGACGCAATGCTGCGAGTACCACCGCTTGAACCCCGTCGTCCACTTCGGGTCGATCTTGTGCGACGACTCGATGAACGCCACATTGCCCAATCGGTTCTTCAGCTCGTATCGATACTGGTCAACCAAGTTCGAGACGAGCTGCCCACCGTAGCCGTACGCGATGAAGTGGATCTTGTGTGCGGCCGACGGGAAAATGTATTTCTTCCACACGTGCTCGCAGTGTTCTTCTTGGGTCGACGACCCACGGATCGGCAATTTCTCAGGCGTGCCGTCGGAGCCGATCATCACTTGGGTGTTCACGTTGGGGTTCATCACGAGCACCCCATACCCGGACTTGATCGCAGCCTGGAAATACGGGATCATCGACCCAACGGTGACGCCATCGTGCAAAAGCAGACTTCGGCTCCAGATGCCGCAGCTCTGCCCACGAGAGCTGCACACAAACACCAGCAACTTCTCCGCGATACTGAAATTCTCCGACGTGTGGAAGATGCATCGCGGGACATCCGAGTCCACCATCGTGCGGAACCCATCCGCGGTTGAGCAAATGCTGGACGACGACGAGCGCATGCTCATGCTGCCGGCGCTGCACATGCTCATGCTGTCCGAGTTATACGACGACTCCACCGAGCTGCGGTCGAACTCGAGCGGCGGGATCGCCTGCTCGACGAACTGGAACTCGCGCAGCATGCGCATGTGGATGTACTCGATCAGACCGTTCAGCACTTCTTCGCCGTGGTCGCGCATTTCGTCTTTCGTGATGCGGTGGCCCGTTTTCTTGTTGCACACTTCGCCATGCTCGTTCATCTCGAATTGGTCATTCGACCATTCCGCCGTGTGCGCTGATGGCATCGAGTCTTCCGAGATCGTGTCCATTTCCCTACGAAAATCATTTGTGCCGCAACGCAAAGCAAAGAAACACGCAACTTGAATTAGGACGACAACTAAACCTGGGCAGTCTCGCCATTCTCGTTTTAATTTCTAGAAAGAAAGAAAGAAAGAAAGAAAAAGAAAGAAAGAAAGAATGTGAAGCAAACACGTACCACAATTTACTCGCGGGGCGTCTCGCCAAGCTCGCGTTGTTGACGCCATCGATCACAGGAGAGAGCGTGACGGAGCCTGGACTGTTGCGACTGCTGCCGTTGTGACTCGAGCCATTCTTGCGGTACGTGTGCTGCCACTTGACTTTGATCATCGTCTCCGTTGACGACGAAAGAGCCGAGGAACAGACGCTCGTGAGATCCTGTTTCTATACGCGCGTGCGACCGAGACGAAACCGAAATGACCTCTCTCTCGCAGAGCGAAAAGTCGGCAAATCTCCCAACTGTACGCGATGTCTTCGTCGCTGGGAATATGCGGAACTTTTCAAATGGAGATGGAGAGAATCCACTTGCTTTCCTAAACTCCCACGCACTGTGGTCTCGCTGCGAGGTCGAACTCACAGGTGACGCTCGCTCGAATGGAAATGGATGGATGCGTAGTCCGCCTTCGCGCTGCTTCTCACGCAACCAAGAGATAGACCGATATTCCCACGGATGCGCGGACGGATGTATCTGAACCTTTTTGCGCAGCCAAGTAAGTCAATCGCGACCAAGTCCCTACGAACACCAGATGCGATGGATGTATGGCTTCCTCGATCTTGATCTCGATCTCGATTGTCGCTGGATCGTTCAGTGCCGTGTGATTGCGATCTGATCACCGCAATCGCTAAAGTAACACGATTCCGGTCACGGCTCTTTTTTCCCATTGTTGCGACTCTGGAGGTAGCCAGGGAGTCAGTCAGATCACACACTCACTCACACAAACACACCAGCTGGTCAGCGCCTTTGCCTATCCGAGCGACGCAGGAGACAAGAAGAGCGTGTTGAACCGCGGGAACGTCTTCAAGCCATTGGAGCGTCAAGTGTTGAGGGAAGCAAAAGAGTCAAACAATCCGGTGGGGAAAAGGGGAAAAAGAGCGTGCATGCCAGCTGGTTTGTGCTTCCCGCTCTGATTATCGAAGAACAAAACATCTCACAAAATCAAAAAGAAAAAGAGAGAGCGTCTTCAATGCCGAAATATCCAGAAACCCCCGCTTCAGTGCCAGTTCTCAAACCTGCTGCGCCACAAATGCTGCCACGTGGTGGTGACTCTCTTGATGACTCGCATGGCTCACGCTGCTTCCCAACCACGTTACTTCGACGCGGGATTGCGTTGATGCATGGCTGTGTTACTGCGGTGTTGGTAATATAACACTGGTGAGACGCAGTGCTGGAACGCAAATGGAGCAGCGCATTGGAGTCTGCACTTGCCACCAAAGTGAGCAAAATGCGACGCTGTTCTGTGTATAATATAAATTATGCGGGTTTATAACACTACAACACATACTCGGGATTCACACAATCGATGCATCCATCGGCTGCAAAATGCGCTCTCTGGCGTTGCGCTCGATCTCCACGCCTCACATGCATGCATGCTGCACGTTGATAGAAGCGGCTCGACTGCGACGCTCAATCCGCAATCAGCGACACCATGCGATCCCAAAACGTTGTCGTGCTGTTGCTATTCGCCAACGACGAGCGCTCTGCGAGTTCCGAGAACGCATGGTCTTTCGGGTCTTCGGGAGTGCCATCACGCCACGACTCGTACTCGCTGTGCGGATTGTTGTTGTTGTTCGCGAACGGGCGCTCCGAAGCTCGTCCGCCCACCGCGCGTGCACTGCTGCCATCCGCGGAACTCCTCGAAAATGGAGAGTCGGCAAACCCAAAGCGGCTCCGCTGGTAATCATGGTACGGATTGACGCCGTTGCTGATCATCGAGGCGTAATTGCGCTTCTCCGCTTCGGTCAGCACTTCCACCTGATGGCGCCACACGACAACCTGCTGCATCAAGCTCTCGACTTCTTCCGAATGCTCCTCCGCCAGCTTTTGCAGGTACTCGTCGTGCTTGCGCTGCAAGTCACTGATCGCCGCGTCCAGTTCCTTTTTGGTTTTCCGCTCGGCAATGAGCTTCGCGTTTTCAATCGACTTGTTGGATTCGCGCACCAATCGCTCTTCGTGCTCAGCGACCCGCTGGATGGCACTGGCGTTGGCACTCTCCAGCAGCTGGTGGTACTCTTGCTTGGAGCTCGCAAGCATGGCATCCGAGACGTTGCATTTCTCCCTCGCGCTCACGAGCTCGGATTCTCTCGCTGCCAGTTCTTGTCGAAGCTTGGCGATCACCGCATCCTTCTCCTGGACCAGTGCCTTCATGGCTGCTTCTGCTTTTTCTGCTTGATCTTGTCTCTTCCGACTCTCGCGCTGACTGTCCTGGAGCACGCCAATTTCATTCCGAATCGAGGCATTTTCGACCAGCGCCAAGTGCAAATTGCTGCACAGATCGGATTGCGCCTCGGTGAGGCAGTCGAGACTGTGCTCGAAAGCCTTGGACGGATCACTCTTTGCGCCACGACGAGATGAACCAACACTCGGCTCCTGTTCTGCCAAATCCGTCTCCAAGAAAGGGCTGTAGTCTATGCAACCACATGCAGCATATTCGTCTTAGTCAAGTCGACAGACCATTTCTTTCGGCGATGAACACATGGGAACGCCGAGATCACGTACCTTTGAACCAACGAAAGCAAACGGAGGTCGGTCGCGACGCTTTCGTCAGCATTTTCATCACTGCCGAAAACTTCATACCGAACGTGCTCTCATTGTTGATCGAGACCAGCACGAATCCTTTCCCCAAGTGTTTCTCACTAAGGAAATACAAGAAAAAGAATCCACGAGCAGTGAGATACGACCTCCTTCCTCCTACAAGGCGATGTCGTCCACACATCAAAACAGAACAGTGATTACCTTCCCAAACAGCCAAGACGTGATGAGAAGAACTGTCCAATTCAGCAAAAACGATGCACACATCCACAATCAGACCGTTTCCCAAAAAGGGATGCCATCCGAGCCAAAAGAAGAACGCGTGCAAACTCACCACTGGCGGAATCTCGAGCATGGCCGCTTCAATATCGCGCAACTTGCATGCACCAAACGAAAATCCCAATGCGCCGGTCGATGTGCTCCAAATGCCTTGTCCTTTCCGCTCGTTCAGTGTCTTCAGCAGTTGATCCGAAGCGCTTGAAGCACTACCAGGTTGCTCGAGCAACTCGCTTTCGTCGTACTTGAGACGCTCCTTTTGGCGCAACTCGCGGAGCAGACTCTGGGAGAGGAACGAGAAGAACCCTCGCGAGGTGATGTCTCGAATCTCCCCGCCGATATCATCCCACGAGAAAAGCTCCTCGATCTGGTTGTTGAAGAGCACATCCGCCGTTTCGTTGCGCTTCCGACCAAACAAGTCCCCAAACACCGAGCTGAAAATGCCGATGGATTTGCGCGAATCCACACTGTAGCGGCGTTGGTGCGCATCCTTGCCACCAGCGGAGCCCGACACTGGAGCTTTGACAAACGGCGAAGACATGGAGGAAGTCGAAGCCACGGACGATCTCGAGCGAATGCTGAGCTCTTGTGCCGTACTGACGCTCGACAGTCCCCGATCTCGTGCCTGTCGTGGGCTTCCATCGATGCTCCCCTCGGATTCTCTCCAATGCATGCTTTTACCGCGTTGGCGTCGATGTAAGTGCGGATTGTATAGAAAGCGCAGTCGAAGCGGCAAGCCAACGGACCGGAGATGGCTCAGCACTTTGTCGAACGCTTCGTCCGCCACGTCGACGCCATTGATCCGCACCAACTTGGCGCCAATCTGCACTTTCGTGAGGGTCGGATCCAAGTCCGCCACATCGCGCAAAAAGCCGCCTACCGTCGCGCCGAAGTATTTCCCCTGCTGGTCAGCACTTGGCGTGAGGCGTAACCCCAATCCAGCGTTGGTTTCGATGGACGACCGCAGCTTCGATGGGAAAATCGGCGCCTTCGTCAACTGGATGTTCACTTCCTCGAGCGCAAACGCAAATGGTGGCAGTCCACGAAAGTAGTGAGGGAACGGCGTATTCGCCCCCGCAAACAGGAACGCGCACAGCCAGACCGCGGGCATCGCTTCGGTCGTGTCCATGTGCTGCATAAACTCGTCTAGTTGGTTCGCGACCGCTGCGGCTGCGCGTTGCTGGAAAAACGTCTGTGTGTTTTCAATCACACCCACTAGCCACGAATGCAACTCGACGAGTCGGTCTTTGCACTGCTTGGCATAGAAGATCTTCATATACGCTTGGGATAGCTTCGGCACGACCATCGACGACAGCAACTCCGACGAATTGGACACGTATTTCTGGAAATGGCGATACCGACGATAGATCTTCCAACTAGGCGGTGGCAAAAGGATCGACATGGTTAAATGAGGAACCCGACCATGCAATCCCCGAGATTACTGGATGCATGCAACGGCTTACGTTTTCTTTTCGCCGTCGTGTTTCCCCATCGTGCATTCAAATACGTATCTACATGCACACAGCAACCACCCGTGAATAACCATCGATGCAAAGCAGACCCACGCACATCGGTTGAGACATCTCTCGCAGGTATATTACGTACATGTCGACACTCTCGGGACTGCGGTAATAGCCCAGCGGTTTGACGTGAATTGGTTCATTCACCACCTGGATCGCGAGCTGCTTCCAGTCTTCGATGAGCGTAAACGCCTGGTTCTCCTCATGCACGAACGGTCGTGGGACGCCCAACACCTTGGAGATCCCATCCACCAGCGCGGTCTCCATCGTCATCGTTCGCTAGTGCGTACCGCCACAGGAAGAACAAGAAAGAACGCTGTTGTTGCTTTGTGGACAGCGATTTGCGCACGGCAAGCCACGGACTGTCACGAACGCAATCTCACCGAGACGTGTATGGATGAGAAGGTGGTGAATATGGCGACGCGCGCGACTCGCTGGGTTTCGTCGCGTCTTCCAGCGGTGTCGTCAATGCTGCTGTCTTCCTCTGGTTGTGCTCGTTTATTGTGTGTGCAAATGATACGTTCGATGCGCACAGTTGCAAGCGACAAAGAGAGAAAGTTGCCAAAAGTGATGGCCAGTTGTGCAAAGATGTACCTATCCACAGGCTATTTATCGTAATTCTGCAATGTTGTGGCTGTACGATGCATCACATAACATTTGATACAGCGTGCTGTTTGAATCTGGATGGTCATTGGTTTTGAGGGCTACAGTGTGTGGGTACAGCTGGAAAAGAGAAACGTACCGGTGCAGTCCATCTCCCGGATACACAATGCAGTACACCCTCTCGACTGCAGCACCTGGACATTTTCTGTGTTTCGGAATGTGCTTGTCTCGTATCCAGAAGAAAGTGCGATTCTAAACGGACATTGACTCTCGAGTGCCTCTATAGTTGACTATATCCTGGGATCTGCGATAGTTGCACCGATGACCATCAGGGAAGGATTTCCTGCAAACCGGTCGAGAAAGAGAACGAACAGAGAGCGAGTGAGCGAGAGAGAGAGAAGAAAAGAGAGAGAGAAAAAGAGAAAGAAAAGAGAGAGTGATCCCATAACTGTGATCCCATCCAAGCCATAGAGATACGATATGAGGCGGATGCGTTCGGCTGCTTTGCATGCGCTCTCCTAGTTCATGCGTGCGGGACAGATCTCCATATCCAGGAGGATCGGTGCGCTGTTTTGGCTCACATTGCCGAGCGACGAACAAGCGTTTTGCGTTTCCATCGTGACGTCGGCACTCTCCCTCTCTCATTTGGATATGGTGGCGTCGGTTACCAGTGGTGTGTTTGTTTTAATAGGAAGGAATGGACATGTCGACCAGAGAAATAGGATCAAATCTCTCGTTGGAATGCAAACTCACATTTATACAGCACTACTTTCCTGCAAGATTGCCTTGTCGACGTTGAAAGGGAGTGTGGAACTATCGCGTCTGTCGTCTCACTGAAAACCAGAATACAGAAAACAAAACACTCGTTCTGCAGTTTGCAGTTGGGTCTTTCATTACGGCAATCGTTGTTGTAGTTTCATTTTGTAATCGTAGTTTCTCTTCTTCTTCATCTAATTCGTTGTTCATTTCTTCTTTTCCATTCTTGCTCCCAAACCAAACGACGCACGTGTTCCCTGTCGCCGAAACCCCAAAAATAACACCGCAAACAAAGCAAAACATAAAAACAACATGCACATGTAAAAAAAAAGAAAAAGATATACGCACACGAGACACACACATATACACAGTTTTTGTCCTTTGCTTCGTTCTTCTTTCTTCCTTCCTTCCTTCCTTCCTCACTTTTCTTCACTTTCTCTCATTTTCACACAAACGTCGACGGGTTCGGGAGCATTCTTGTTCTTGTACTTGTCGCCACCAAACCTCGCGTTCGCAAGTTTTATTCGTTTTTTGGTTGTGCTGCTTTTCTGGTATTCCGTGCGCGAGGACGAAGATAGTACTTGGTTCTCATCAGGTTCAAGTGTGCTGTTGCTGCTGGATCCATCCATGCGCGCATTAGACGTCTCGGTCCACGCGCGTGGAGCACACGACACCTTTGTCCGTCATACACGCCGACGTTTCTGCTCGGAAGTATTCGCCTTCCACTGATTTTATCCGGAATTGAACTGCGCAGATCAAGCAACAACGACAAGTCAAGAGAAACACAGACGTCAGTGTATACCTCGATACCACACCAGCAGCACACACAGCGCGCGTATCCATGCTTACATTTACGCGACTCCCCCAACGCACTAAATTTCTGGAACACACTGCGCACTTCCTGAACATTTTCCTGCAAAGTAACAACGTTCGCAACCACAGAGCACGTCAGTGCTCGTCTCACAGGTCGCAATACCAAGAATATACACACACTCACAGGATGCACAAGGTCGAGGAAACTCGTTTGACCGGCGATCAGCTGGTGGCCTTGGTACCCCAGCACACGCGAGTACGCCGCCGAGGAGTACATGAAAATCGCATCTTGGCTCACGAGCGCGATCAAATCGAGACACTGTTCGCAGATTTGCTGGTAGATCTGCAGTTGGCTCACTTCGTGCTTGAGCGACTCGACAAACTCTTTCTTGCGCAGACGCGATTTGCGCGAGTGGTCACGGTTGCGTTCGCGACTTTTCTCTTCCTTCATCATCGCTTGCTTTTCTTCTTCATTGAGGTTGTCTGCATCGGAAAAGTCTAATAAGAACATTGTTGTGTTTCACGTTTTCCCTTCAATATGCAAACTACACGCAGAGCGCAGAGAGAGCCACGTACCAAAATTGTGTCCATTGTTCATCGCCGAGAGCATTTCCGGAGACAGCGTCTGCGAGATCAACGAATCGTGCTGCATGAGTCGAGGCGCGAACTTGTCGAGCGCGATGCCGCTGGGTTTGTGAATCTGCAGCGGCGCGCCGCCCGCGTACGCAGCCGAAGGGTTGTACATGCGACCCATGTCGCCGAACTCGAGGTCGTTGCTGCGGAAATTCGCCGACGCGACAGCATTCGCGCCTACAAACGAGTTCATCCCCGAGCCGATGCCTGCTGGTAACGTCATCGACGTTGGGTTGGAGCCGCTCGAGATATCGAGCTCGTTGCCCGCGCGGCGGTAGAGGTCTTCGAAATACGCGGCGTTGGCTTGGATTTTCGCCATGTCCGGTGCCGGCTGCAGGTTGAACGCGTTCACACCCGGCTGCATGTGCGCCAGCGGCGTGCTCGGCGGGATCTCGTCGGCCGCGTTCTCTAGCTTAATCCCCATGAGCGCGGCGTATTCCTCGACCGACGACGGGAACGCTCCCTGTCCATTCTGCGGCTGCTGCTGCGGTTGGGACTGGAGCGCCGCGGGTGCTAGTCCCGGGATCATCGTCGGCGCAAACGGACTCACAAAGCCCCCTTGCTGCGTGTCGATCACGAGACCGCCCATCGCAAGTTGCGCTTGCGAGTGCTGCTGCTGTTGTTGTTGTTGTTGTTGCTGCTGCTGCTGCTGCTGCTGCTGTTGCTGCTGGAGGTGTGCGCTGTGATGGCCAAAGCCCAACAATGTGTCGTCCTGCATCATGTCGACATCGGCTTCGGAAGGGGACGTGAAATCCATGGTGTGTGCTTTGGTGTTTGGTTGGGGGAGGGGAGGGGGGAAGGAAGAAAGCAAAAGAATCCTTAATAAAGGTGGCGCGCTAGTCGGATTTTCAGAATACAAACAAACAAAAGCAAGTGGTGCTTGTTGTTTTCTTGTTGGGTTTGTGTTTGTTGTTGGTTGCGAGGGAGCCTTTGCTTCGCTTTTTCTTCTTCTTTTTTTTCCCGTGCTTTTCCGGCTGCTTTTTTTGACTCGCAAAGACAAAAGACAGCACGCAGGTGAAGAAAAGCAAGTCTGATGCTTTTTTGTGTTTTTTCGATGCCAGCCAAAAAACCTCAGAGGGAATGAGTCGGTTACTTCACACTATCAACCAAACACCAGATGGAAGTAGATTCTGATATCGAGAGTGATAAAACCTTCCCAAGGTTTTTCAGAAAGTAACATCGTCGACTCAGTCGCGAGCAGATTCGAGTCGCTTTGTTACTTAACTCCAAACGCGAGATGCGTGCAGAACGATTCCGAGAGTTGGATCTCGTGCCCAGTCGCCAGCATCACAGGTCATTTCGCGCTCATCTTGGACGGCTATTCGCATGACCGAGAAAGAAGAATATTCGCCAAAGCGCGGACGGACGACCGTGAGGATGGAGGAAAGCAGTCCTTGATCTATTTGCCAATCAGAAAGGCACGAGGCATTCCGAAAAGCAGCACATCCGTTTGTTGTAGTCGTCGTCGAAGAAGAAGAAGCATGCAGAAGAACAAACCGAGCTCCCATGTGTTGGACTCGCTTTTTCTTTTTCTATTTTCTTTGCTTTTTTTTCTTCCTTGGATTTTTGCGTGGTTGTTTTGTTGTGCTTTGCACAAGTGGATCTTGCTCTGCACGGGATATGCATGGTTTGCTGGCGATTGCTGCGAGGAACCGGTGTCGTGGAACAGCTGCTGGAAGCGACATGTCCTCTCTGGGGACATTCCCGGATTCGCTGTGTGGATGTTTCGTTTGGTTGGTTGAGCATTGCTTCGTCGCAGCATCGGTGTGTGCTTTTGGCTCACTCGTCCCCATTACCAACCGCGCAGCGAGCCGACAACTGGCGCCACAAGGGGACGACGCAGCGATCGCGCGTCGGATTGTGCGGGATCCGTCGGTCATGATCAAGCAATTGCACTCCTTCTCGCCTGGTGCTTTAATTTCCCAGCGCACTTCGCAGGTGTGACCTTCAAAGCTGGTCGCGTCCGGAGTCGTGAAATGGACGGATGCGCTTTCGAGTCCAATGGCTGCCTTCGTGGAGCAATCTCGGAAACCAAACACGGCTCTGCTATGCAAGCGGTGTCAGCTGAATGCTAAGCGTGTGGTTTCTTACTTCAGAAGAACATTTGGCTGCTGGTCAGCTGCTAAAGTTGCACTTTCTCGCAAAGTCGACAGTCCTCTAAACGAGACCTGCAAAAAGTTCAACCAGATTGGACAAGCTCTCACGAAGGATAATGGAACCTGCACTTGTTATAGAAACGCATTAGAGACGCTGTCATGGACAGGCAAATCGATCGGCTTATGCGAATATCGAGAGCGCCTTGAGCTTCGCGGTCGTCGCGAGGATCTCGAGCATGCTCACGTCCGTGGCCGGTTTCTTGTAGTCCCCTGGGATCTTTTCCTGCACGAGGAACGAC
>JAASGH010000130.1:0-52013 GCA_023334155.1 Globisporangium heterothallicum
AAGAGATCAAGCGCGAAGAGGTGCCGCACGTGTTCAACGAGAAGAAGGATGTCGAGGCGATCGTGTTCGCGGGAGAGGTGTTTGGCACGAAGGGACCCATTGAGACGGAAGCTCCGGTGACGTACATCCACTTCATCTTGCAGCAAGGTGCTGCTCTCGATTACCCGGTCCCAGTGGGTCACAACACGTTTGTGTACATGCTGAGTGGTAGCGGTAAGTGTTCTGGCGAAGCCATCCGAGCGCACGAAGCGATCGTGATGGAGAAAGAGGGCGACGGCGTGCACCTGGAAGCGAGCGCATTGGAAGGAGGTTTGGAGGTGATCGTCATCTCGGGTCAACCACTCAAAGAACCGGTGGTGCAATACGGTCCGTTCGCGATGACCACACATGCGGAAATCCGCCAGACCTTTGAGGACTTCCAGCTCTCGAAGAACGGCTTTGAGAATTCGCATTCGTGGAAATCCGACATTGGCCAACATCATTAAGAACTACTGCAGCAGCACTCGCAATGCGGACTATAAACCCTACCAACTCACTCACGATTTATATAACTAAGAAGAGCGTAAGCGAAGCTTGACCACAATGCTCAACTGTTGAAATCCACTGGAAACCAGGCTAGACCACCACATATTGCTCGTGAGAAGCTCGAGTGTGCATTGTGCTTGCAGGAAACCATGCGTCAGACTGGACAGTCCCGCATGCACTGCAATAGAAAGACTGGTTGTTCTATACGGGTGGATGGTGGATATAACTGCGCAAAAGGATGAGGTGCTACGAAAAACCTCATGCAGTGCGTGACCTCTCCGTTTAACTGTGTTTTTCCTCCTTTGTGGCAGTTTGAATTACCGGAAAGCAGCAGACATGGCGGTAAATGAAGGCGACGAAAGCGCGAAGCCGCGCGCGCGTGGTCGTCCGCGACGCAACGGCGAAGACTCGATCCAGTGGAGCGAGGCGATGACCGGCGCGCTCTTCCAGCTGAGGTGCGTTTCCGAGCTCGTGGTTTTGCGGTATAATGGTGGCGCGTTGAGGGGTTTTGAACGAGCGAGACGGTTTGGAGAGGGAGCTTCTAAGTGCGACTTTTCGTGGTTAATTCAGGTTCAAAACGCTCGCAAGTTGGTTTGCGAATTCCAATCAGCGGCTGCAGATCCGCGATGGATGGACCCTCGTGGCGTCGCAGTTGAGTCAACAGTTCGGCACCACGGTCGACGTCGAGCAATGCCGCAACAAGGTATGTGGCGTCTGAGTCGTTTTGCTCAAGCACTTGTGCATTTCCCCCGCTTCGCAATAATCTCAAAAGCACCGGGTTATATGCTACGACGCAGCTCAAATCGGTGAAGACAAGGTGCATCCAATATGCCAAAAACAAGTCGCAGAGTGGATGGGAAGGACTGCCGCATTCCGTGGAGATCATGCGCCTCTACTGCGGAGACGAAGCCGCGCTTCTTGGTCCAGCTGCTGATTCTGGCGCTATGAGTACTCCGGTGCGAGCGAGGAGCATCGCATCGGCAGCGAACAACAACAATTCCATCAGCATGATGGTGCACCCCGACGAAAGCGAAGTAGGCTCCGCGAGCAAGGCGAGGAAGAAACGAGGGCGACCGAGACTCAGCGGCGAAGGAGCCATCCAATGGACCGATGAGATGACCGACAAACTCGTCCAACTGAGGTATTTAACTCTTGCAGTTCCTTTTGGTGCGCCACTATTCTATTGCTACGCATGCGGTTGTATGCATTTGCTTGACTTTTGCTATTTGTTGCCGTTCCTCAGATATGGAACCTTTGCGAGTGAGTTTGACGGCTCGAAGAGCAAATATCGGCTTCGCGATGTGTGGAACTCACTGGCTTCGCAGCTGAGTGATGCGTTTGCCACCAAGATCGAGTCGGAACAGTGTCGAAACAAGGTCAGCTTTGTGCTACTTTTTGCTCTGACGTCCCACTCGAAGTATAAGTCACGGAGTGGTTTCGCTGCCGCTTCTTTCGCATTTAGATCAAGGCGTTGAGTTCGCGATGGACGCAGTATTGTGGTTTCTTAACATCGCAAAGTGGTACCATTTGCGATGCCAACTTGGCGACCGAACCTCATTGGGTGAAAACGATGCGTCGCTATTGCGGAGGCAACGGCGAACCCGAGGGATTGGACGGTGATGAAGGGGAGAGTCATGCAAGAGCAGCGGACAGTCTTGGTGACGTTGCTGTGGACGACGGCGAGGACGAGGAGTCCGACAAGAAGAAAAGGAAGAAGGGGAACCAGTCGAGGCGCAACAAGGAGGGTTCGCTCAGGTGGACCTACGCCATGGCGGAGAAGCTGTTCCAGCTCAGGTTGATGCTCCATCCCCCGCTCGCTCGATGCGCTGCTTCCTGTCTATGACGCACTGACGAACTTTTTGGGTTTGGTTGCATTTGTGTGTGTGTTTTCGATTTGCAGGTACAGAACCCTCGTCGATGAGTTTGAACGCTCCAGCAACAAATACCATCTGCATGATGTGTGGAATCTGTTGGCGTTGCAGCTCAGCGTTGAGTGCGGCACCACGATCGAGGCGGAGCAATGCCGAAACAAGGTACGCTCCGGTCTTTCTCTGGTGGTCTCTCTCTGGTGGGTGACCAGTGAGCTCTTTGTGCATTTTTGCTGAATGTTTGTGTCCCCCTTTATATTCCATCTGGTTTAGATTAAGTCGATGAAAATTCGATGGGCTCAGCACAATGAAGGGAGTGAGAACGGCGCCACGCCTCAATCCGGACCAGACTGGCTTGGGATCATGCGACCTTACTATAGTGCTGGCGGTGCGACCAGTCCTCGTGATTCTAGCGTGAACGACGATGAGGTACCAGATGCATCCTCTTTCTCCCCAGCAGCGACGAGCAATGCACAACCGGTGGTCAGTAACAGCAACGATGCACACCAGCCGAGACACTCACGGCGTTTGGTGCGTGATTTTTCCGACGCTGGTACGCATTTTCCTTATTGTGTCTGCGTGACCTTTCCTCCACTTCGTTGTGTTGACGCATTGCTGCACTCTATGATATACTCCCATGGTGGCGTTCACTAGAATCGCGTGGACAAGCAAACGGATCGAGGAGAATCGAGACTGCCGCCAGCAACAGTGTCACCAGCGAGAACACGGTGGTGCTCTCCCAGATCCTGCGTGCCATTGAAGAACAAAAAGAAGCGGCAATCGCGCAAACGAAGAGCATCCAAGAGTTGCTGCAATTTCTCCGTGACGAGCGAGCGGAGCGCCAAACTGTGTAGCGAGCGCTAACCGCTCTACGCTCTAGGTTTTCCGAGCTGTCCGCACATCCAATCCACCTTTTGGACAATTCCGCGTGACGAGAAGTTTGGGGTAGTGACGTTGTCGAGTCCACGCTCATATTTTGTCGCTTGAGATCGTTGTCTTCACTCCAGCTTTGAAAGTGAATCGAACTGCTTGCAATGCAAGATCCCTTCAAGGTCCAGATCGAGTTGGTCTGCTCGGTTGCTACTGCTCTTGCTGTGAGTTGGGCACACTGACGACGTGTCGGATCCTCGCAACGATATTCCTGGGAGTAGCGTAGCAAGTCCACCCGAAAACAGCATGAGGTGACTAAAGCGTCCTGCTACAGATGCCCAAGCTTCTCGGAACGAAGCTCGAGGGTTGTGCTTGTTGATCACATCGCGTAGAGATTCTTCATTGCGGTAAGCGGTCAGTAGCCTTTTGTGGTCCTCTTCGACTCGCTGGATGAAACCGCGGTCCTTTGAGGCAAGGATTCTCTCCCTATGAAGACGAAGGAAGCCGACCAACTCGCTTGTTGTAGCTTTCGTCCACTGGGAAGGAAGAACAGGGGGTAGCTTGACGTCCATCGCGTGATCGGATTGATCTCGTTGTCCATGGATACGCTGGATTCCGTCCATGAGCCTCAGCACAAAATGCGCCACACTTTTCGCAACCTGGATCTGCTGGTGGACATCCAAGTTGTCGAGTTTCTCGCTCACAGATGACCCTCGATCTTGAATAAACCGAAGGGTGTTCACCACACTCATCATGTAGTCTCCAACAATCAGCTCCATGACGTCGCTTGATTCCGCGGTTGGAGCAAAAAGGGACTGCTCAACATAGCACATTTCTCCCAGTTGCAAGACCAGCTTTTCCAATCGTTCGCTTGGCTGGGAGCGAAGAGAAGGGGACAAGCATCGGAGCGACTCAACCACGAGCTGAGCTGGATCCATCACCTCCACCAGCACGCTTAGGTGGATCCACCATTCGGATGAAGGTGCACACGCAGGTTGTTGGGCATCCAAGTAATCCCCCACTGGAAGACTGTTCTCAAGTATCCACCTGCAAACGCGACCTATTGCGTTCCAATGTGTATCTTGCAGCGTCGGACACCTTGTCTTCATTGCGCTGATTAAGGCATCTTGACGACGTAGGTACCCCGTCAGCGCTACCAAGTTGCTGTAGAATCCATTTCCATTGGCGAATTGCCCGATTGCAGTTTGAAGCGCAGCATCCAGCTGCTTTACAGCAGAGCACACACGAATGAACCCAGGTTGCATCTCTTTCTGAAGAAGCGTCACAGCGCCACCTTCTTCTCCGACCAAATTGGTTGATGGTGGGGCTACCTCATCGCCGCTGATGACGACACCAACCAGTTTCTTCTTCCAGTGGGTATCCAAGACATTCAGCACGCGCTGGACCATTTTGTAGATATGTTCTCCGGTTCGGTGCTGGAACGCTGGCAGCGCGACCACGTGGTAGTCGTGCACGTCGCTCTCCCGAAAGAACTTGATCCGCACATCCAGATACGGCGACGATGGCTGTTCTTGTGCCACGTGCTGGAGCTCCAATGCATACGTCCACGACGACTCCATCAGATCCGAGAGGTTTTGCAGATTGATCGCCACAACCGCACAAACGTACGCTTGCGCGTTTGCGCTTGGAGTTCGTTCCTCTCTGTCGTCCCCAGAATGCGGGACGGCGCCTAAAGTCTGCAGCGTTGCCGCCTGGACAAGAAGAAGTTGCGATATCAGTGGGAGTGGCGCTCCGCACGCAACGACATTGCAGCAGAGCTGGAAAAGCGGGATGCTCTCGATCTGCACCAAGTAGGAAGAAGACGAGCTGTTGTCACCATCTTCCTGCGGGTTCTTCTCGAAAATGGACACGACATTGCTTCTTGCTGCTGCAGACAGCATCCCGTGCACAATGTCATCCACGATAGCTGCATCAACAACATACACGCGACGAGCATGGGGACTCAGCGTTGGCTCACAGTGCTGTCCCGCACTTCGATGGGTAGTCCCAGCAGTACAGATCCTGGCGCTCGCGGTAGTATCGGTCAAGTGGGACGCACTGCTGCTTGCACCGGGGACGCTCGTTCTACGTGGACTGGTAAGGCTGCTGGCTGAACTGCTGTTTGCATCTGTACTACTTGTCGCAGCAGTAGAAGGGGCAGTGGGAGTGTGCAGCGCGACCAGTGTCGGTGCCACCATCTCCGAGCCAAAGAATGCCTGCATTTCGTTCTTGGAGCTCGCCTGATACTCGCACCATCTCTGCGGATGCTGTCGCTGGAGGTGGATTTTGTAGTTGTCGTTGCGGAACGAGCTGAAATACTTTACATTCAGCGTCTTCTTGCGCTTGCGCGCGGGGGCGTGGTCTGCACTGAGGTACGCGAGATCCTGGTTCAGGTCCTGGTCGTCGTTCCCATCGTCCGCAGTGCTGTCGCCCGACTGCTCGCGACCGAACGCAATGCAGAAGCGGCACATGACAGATTCGACGACTCCGTCTGCATTGCGGCTCGCGACTTGAAGACCGTATTCGTCGCAGTGGCGCTCGATGAATGCGGGTCGGCGCTTCATGTGTGTGTGTGTTTGTGTACCTCCTGACGAGTTCAACTGCAGTGCTGCGTTGAAGTTGCTGCTGTGATTCGTGGGAAGATCTGCTTGCGGGGTTTTCCGAAAATGGCTAGATTCGGCAAACCCCGAGAACATGGGAGTCCGAATGCTGGAAGCGACCTGCTTTTGCCTCCGACTTTGCCATCACACCTCTGTGAAACAGACTCTTGCGCTGCACCGGGTTGCTTTCCGATGCTTTCGACCTGTTTCTGTGCGTTTCGATACGCTGTTCGCTTGCAAAACCCACTAGGAGAGGCCATTCGTGCAGACCACTCACTTTGCTGACTCCCTGTCTCTTTCTATAAAATCTAGCGATAGTATCCCGCGCTTCGGATTGGTCCATATTCTTGCGATAGTAATTTGCTCACAACCCCAACACCTCAAACATTCATAAAAAAAAAGACTCCACGTTTTGTAATGAGGTTTTTTAGGATCGATGCTGGCGTAAGCGGATGAGAAAAATAACAAACAGATTGTGTCGTCTGCTCTTATAGACGCCAACTGAGGCGGGGGCTTCTATTCGAGGCGCAATGAGCGCCGAACGCTGCACACTCGCACGCATTAAAGGCGATCCGATCTGCACGCGAAACGCAGCAGCAGATCTCTCGACATTCTCTCTCTCTCTCGCGGATGGAAAGCTGAGCTGCGCGGCAACCACACACACTCGAGAGAATACATATACATATCAGTCAAGATGATGAGCACCAACAATTCCAGCAGTAGCAGCGAGACGACGTTTGCGCAGGGCATGTATGTGAGTCTGTGGCCGAAAGTGGAAAAGTGCCACAAGTACGTGTCGGTGCTGCTCGCGGCGCAAGAGCAACTGCAGGAAACCGTGGACCACTTGATCGCTGGTAAGCAAAGGAGCGCGTGGGTGTCGATCTGTGCGTGCGCCTAGCACGGTGGATGGTTGTTGACTTGTATGTACTCGGGTGTACCTGCAGGCTTGAAAGAAGCGGAGCAAGCGGAAGCGAACTCGTTGGTCGGGTACGCCGATCGCTTGAAGACGTTCCCGCTACGCGTAGAGAAGCTGCAGCACAAGCTCGAGATCATCGAAGACCGCTTGCTCGCGATGAAAGAATCGCGGAATCGTGGCGCGAGTTGCGTCACGAAACTGAATCCGGAAGAGATGTACGCGTCGCCGCTGTTTTAATGTCGCCTCTCCTTGTTGCGTGAGCGAGTCAACGCGCGTTCGACTGCGTCTTGAAGGCATCCATCCATCCATCCATTCCTTCATTCGTAGTCTGCCATTGCATCCCTTATTTATCAATTGTTTTCCTTTCACTGTCGCTGCATCATCCACACTTTGGTAATGGAAGAAATAACAAAATGAGTTGTCCTCGTTGTTGTGTTTTCTCGCTCTGAGTTCTGCATTTTCCAATCGACACACTCGAGAAAGGATGCGAATAGGAGCACGTGGTGGATTGCAAAATATATATTGATGTGGTTACGGCTCCATGGGGGTTTGCTGCGATTTCGCTTTCCGCTGCAGCGCGAGGGTCTTCTGAGTGTTCCACGCTCTGCAGTTCAACGCGCAGGGGGGGGAAAGATACACACACAAACAAACACACACGTCAACGATCGAGGCAAGCAGAGTCAACTCTTGGACGAGAGTACACACGAGAGCGGACGTACGCACCCCAAGTCTTCGGTGGAGACGTTCGGTCTTCTCAACTGCGGGGGTGCAAAGTGAGTCGTGGGTTTCTTCTTCTCGTTCGTGCTTCCGGATGCGACTGGTGCAGCAGAGGTCGTCTCCTGTGGCTTGGGTCGCTTCGCTGCACTCGCATCTTGCTCCAGTCGTCGCTTCGAGCCATTCGCACTGCCGAAAGTCTCGGTGGCATAGCTCCTTTGTGCCACGCTGATGCTATTGCTGCAGCTCAATGTCAGACTCGTGTCCGTCGCGAAAAGCTCCTCCGCCGATGGTAAGCTCTGGTCAATACAAAACAAAAAAGGTGAAGCGGATGGTAACATATGAACAAGAATGAGCAGCGGAAAGCGTAGGAACGCATGACGCAACGTACGCCTTGTTGCTGCGGCGCCTTGTGTGGCTGCTGCTGCTGCTGGGGCACTTGCTGCTCGTCGTCGTCACTGGAGGAAGAGTCCGAGTAGTCGCAGAGCAATGACATGCTTGTCGCTTCCTTCATTAAATGCATTCAGTGCCGAAAATGCACCAACCCTACGATTATGTGTCCCCCCTTATCTTAGACACCGAACTAGTTTCGGAGGACGATATTAGGATGCACCAATATGTGACTCGAGATCAAGATGGCTGCATTTGGCTCGACTGGGATCGCAGAAACCTACAAGTGCCGCAAGGAGCTCAAGTGCGCCGAGAACGCCTGGGTTTGCAGCAGCGTGGCGTGGAAGCGAGAGGAATCGGACGTCCACGCACGCGACTTGTTGCTGGAGTCCACGACCGTGACGAACTTGTCGTTGGATGCAAAGCGGAACGCAAAGGTTTCCAGTCCCGAGAGGATGTCGCGTAGCTCTTCGTGGAACACGCTGCGAATCGCTTCGGATGGGAACTCGGTCACCGTGGTTGCTGTGCCGGCAACGCCATTTGTCTGCTGCGCCTCGAGTGGTGCATGGTTCGTCGGGTCACTGTCAGCATAGTCGATTTGATCTCGGTGTTGCAGTCGCGGTTTGCAAATCTTGGTGAGCTTGTCCCGGATGGAAGCATTTCGCGTTGGCGGTAGAAACACGTCCCCACCGCCTGTGAGTGAATCGCGATCCAAGTTCACGACCACTAAGTCGTCCGAAGAGCGAGGAAGCTCGCTAGAGCGCACATAGGAGTTGTGCAATCCAAAGATGAATGGCGTGGGACAGTGGAGATACCCTTTCAACGCCAGAGGCAGCACGGGGACGTAAATATGGCTCCACACTAGCGGATAGATGAGCGACTTGAGAGCCTCACCGACCGTGAGCAGCACAGAGTAGCTTGACGAGACAAGGACGATCTTCTTTTCGAGAAGCACGAACGCGACGAGTCGAAGGATGTGGGTAATCGATAAGCAGTCGAACAGATCTTCCAGCGAAAAGTCCACGCTTGGGAGGTCTTGGACACCGCTATCCGCGTCCGATTTGACTGGAACATGACGATGTCGCATCGCGAAATAGCGATCAAATGCTGCCTTTGCCTCGTCGAATGGATGTTTATCGAGATCTCGAAGCATGGTCCCTGCTGGGATGGTCGACCCTGAGTCACTCGGCGTACTGTCAAGCTGCCTTCTGCTCTCAGCAAAGCAGCGAAGATAACGCCGAAGCGAGTCCACCAGCGGGTATTTCGACAGTATGCAGATACCTTGCGTCGTGATGCCACCGCTGTGAACAAGTGGCATCCTCCAGACCGCTCCATAAACAACATTGCCGCCATTTCCAGCAACAAAGTTGAAGCACACACTCTGCTGTGCTTCTGCGTCTGTAATCTGGAACGTACGTGGAGAAGCCTCTGGGACTAAGAAATGCTCGATTGTCTGGTAGAGCAGTGCATCGCGAGTTGTACCTGAACCGTCTCCACTCTCACCTGTCGAGTTGTTGCTGTTGGATGTCGATTCAAGCAGATCCACATATTCGTACGGCTGCATGCGTTTCTGAGTATCGACCACGCCACGCTTTGCAAACGCGAATACCTTGCAGATCGCATCGTCGGATACAACCACTTGGGTCGCTGAGCTGTCGTCGACGCAGCAAAGACTGGATAAATTATGAACTTGCGGGACTTCATTCGGCGCCTGGTGGAACGAAATCCGGCTCGCACGAAGGAGCTGCACGATGTCCCCCCGCATGCTCCCTTCGGAAAGCCGCACTTCGGACGGAGGAGGTACCGAGGAAATGAAATCGCGATAGAGTGCGCTCGCTGTGAAGCTTGCAAATCGCTCAAAGCTCAGCCGCTTGAACTCCTTCTGGACGTCAAAGCTGAACGCATCGAGCTTCCCCATGACGCGCTCGATAGCAGCAGCATCACCCAAATGCGCGATCTCGATACAAATTTCCTCTTTGAGGCGGCAAAGCGGCGCCGCAGTCACGGGGAGAGCCACTGGCGCCGACTTTTGCAAGAATTTCCGAGATAGCAGCTTTAGCTGACCCACGAGTCTTTCATACGACTCTGCTACAGCGCGCTCCGGGAGGTGGTGGTGCTGTTCGCAGGTGCCGCGATCCGTTTCAGCAGCCATTCTCGCAGTGCTCTCTGTCTGCGTCGCCTCCAGGTACCTATGATACAACTTGTCGAGTTTGAACGCTTTATCCATGAGGAAACTCAAGCGGTGGTGGTGCGACGTGCGGTACAAGTGCATCCAGAAAACCGTGCAGTACCACTCGTTTGCCAGGATCGCGTCCATGGTCATCACCGCACCAATCGTCCTGCCCTGCTGCTGCTGCTGTTGGTCCAGTAAATGGGCGTACTCGCGCGTGTGTTTGAACGCTTCGTACCCGTCTCGAAGCACCATGTACACGACGTCATGCACATCTCTAAAAAGCGATTTCGGGAGTGCCGTCGCGTTTGCGAGGTGCGATTGCTCCATCGTGTGCTTCAACTCCAACACCGCGCTCTCTGGGAGTTGTCTACTTAGCAGCGGTGACGACGAGCAGCTGGTGCGGCGACCACTCTCGGGTGTCGATGCGGTGGCGGAGCGACTGAGGAACTTGTCGATCACCGTGGTCGCGTACGTGACTTGGACGCTGAGCGCGGGGATCGGTTCCGTGGTCACAAGCGCCTCGTACTCTTCGATGGAGTACAGCAGCTTGAGCAGCGCCGCGTCGTCGGGCAGGACGGTGGTGACAAATTCTGCCGCGAGTTTCGGGTCCGCCAAACACTCATCCAATGGCAAGTGCTTCGGTTCATTTTTGCGAGGACTGCTTGGCTCCGACGACGGCGATGGCGAGAGCGATGGAAAGGGCAATCGCGCTTTGGGGAGCGGGCGAGCGGAGCTTGGGAAAGAGCTCTCGGCGGACACAGCTCGCTGTCGGGGATCGCGACCCACTTTCGCTTTGCTCGTCCCCACGTCGTCACTCGCAGCAGCGAAACCGTCGAAGCCAATGCTGCACGGGTCACTGCTGCCGTTTTCTTTACGAGGACTTGGCTGGAGTGCAATTCGTCCACCACTTCCTCGGCATTCACCGCGCGGTGGTGTCGTTGGCGGCGTTGCCGCAGTCCCCTTCATTTTCCCGTACAGGTTTTCCAACAAGGAGCCTGCGCGTTGACGTCCCAGCGAGCTTTTGAGGAAACTCGTAGGCGAGCTAGTGCTTGGTGCCGGCACCTGCTGGTGCGTAGGGAAGGATTGATGCTGGCGAGGCGAGTGGGGGGGTGAAGACATGGAGTCCGATGAGAGAGAGGCTGACCGAAGCGCTTCCTTATTGGGCTCGGACGAAGAACCCCTCGGCAGAGCTGGATGTGGCGCTGCTTGCACTTCCTTTTCGTCCTCCGCTCTTTCTGCTTGGTCTTCCTCGCTGGAGTCGTCTTCGTCGCTAAAACCATCCGGTCCGCCGTGCAACCACCCTACCAAGCCACCTTTCTTCTGGAAATTGGAAAGCGCTTGCTTTTGCGTTTGTGCGACTTGCTGCGTTTTCTCCTTCACCAGCACGAGCTTCGCAACGGACGCTGCAGCGGCGGCGCTGCGCATCGACGACAAAGCGCGCAAAGACGACGAAGACGAGCGCTTTTCCATTGGCGTACGGTCGTGGTCTTCACTGTCGACCTCGAGACTGTTCCCACGATCGTTGTCTGCATCGTCGTCATCTTCTGCGGTCAAGGTACAACTGCCAAGGTCGCCGCCGCTGTCCGTCCTGTTGCCATCAGTAGTTTCACCGCAGCGAGTGGACGACAGCGATCCTGTGACGAATGCGTCAAAGTTCATGACGCTCGGAGTGCCGTCGTGCTCACCACGACACGCCTCGCCATTTGTGTCGGGACCACGCAGCTCGTCTTCTTCTTCTTCGTAGCGATCTCCCGCCGCGGAGCTTGGAGCTTCTTTCACATCGTCGTCGCCATCAGTGGCTTCGTGTCCATCGTCCATCTCGGGTCGCTCACCTTCGAAGCTACTGGGCAAGCTATGGGAGCGTTTGAACGACGGTTGAAGCATCAATGTTGCTTTGGTGGCTGCTACTGCTGGAGCCTGCGTGGCGTCGAAGAGGATCGCATCCTGAGCCTCATGGAAGTAAATGCTCGCATTCTCGTCGCCGCTGCATGGACTGCTTGCCAAGAGCTTTGACGCACTGGACGCTCGTCGCAGTGGAGGTTCAGTCTCGGTAGCAGCGACAGCACCACTTCCAACCACGTCCATGCTTCGTCCCAACGTGAAGCAGCACCGGTTCTTGCGCTTTTCGTTCGCACTTCTGCAATCGAAAGTGTTGCTGACCGACCTGCGGCGAGTGCAATCCGATCATCAACTCGGTGGCTATCCGTCAGCAATGGGAACCAACAAAGACGCCAACAGAAGGAGGCATTTCTTTATTTTTACGCGCTGTCGGGATCTGGAAACGGTTGCGAAAAACAAAACCCAACCGACAAACAGCACCATAATAATGCATTCCTTCGTCCCAATGCAGATGATGGGATGCAACGACCATCTCATTCGTTCGTGTGCTTCCGTCCGATCTCCAGGTCATGCACCGACGGCACCAAGAGCTCCGATGTGCGCATGCAGTCATGCCAAATGGGTCAAATGGCGCCAGCAGATCGCAAAAGCCGCATCAACAGCGAAAAGCAGAAACGGTTCGTCCGCTGCAGGAATATGTTTGCGAAAAGGAGCCACGTTTTTGTGGATCGTGGGGTGAGAGACGTCGACGAAGAAGTGGGAAGCAAAAGAGCACCCAGCATTGCAAAAAATCCACTTCCATCGTCCGTTTTGTATGCAGCATACGGAATCCAAGTACACTCATGGAGAGGAGGAAGGACCTCGACATGCCTAATGCATGCTCCTTCCTTCGGCAAGCAATGAAGTGTGTGTGTGTGTGTGTGTTTGGTGGGAAGGTCGCCTCGGGTCTGGGCTCCAAGAAGACTCGATCCCTTGTCCCGAAACCTTGATGAAAGAAAAGCGCGAGCTCTGAGGTTGAGAGATCGCACGCATCGACCTTTTCGGGACGAGTTTGAAGCACGATGTATACACATTCCCTTCCTGATGTAAATTGGCAATCTTTCTCAAGTGTCCAATAGCAGAAGCAACATTGCGGTGGTAACTTTCGTCGTACCTCAGTTTTCCATGTGCTTTTGATTTGATGTGATAGAGAGAGAGGGGAGGTGCATCACAGTAGTTTCCCGGTAAGAATCGCACCGAGTTCAAACATGCAAAATGGCAACGGGTTTACGGGATCTTGCGGATCTAAGCGAACGAAGCGCCAAAAATGTATTGTGCGGAGGTGTTTGTCCTCGACTGAACGCGGACTATAGACTGATTGCAGATCGGATCCGAATGTTAGCTGAACGGTACTGTAATTTGTGAGCCAGTGTTCAAGGGAAAGTGACAGTTGGATTGAGCTTGCAGCAAGGGAAAGAATACAAGGTGCAGAAGATGACCTGGAGTTTGTATGCAAACAGCGATTTCTTTAAATCGAACAGTGAGGAGAGAAGACCTCGTGCTCCAAATATTCTTTCGCGGTGCACACTGGGAGGAATGACCTGCTCACTCTCTTCCTCTCCGCATGCTCGGGAGAGACGACGTCTGGAGGTCGCGAGGCGGAATGACTCGTTTCACACCATCAGCGAAATGTACCCCAAACCGAGGCAGGGCGAAATCCCCCATCCCCCTTCAAACAAACTCGCAACCTAGTTTCCGCCAATCCGACTCTTCCATTTGCTTTACCCATCAACTGCACCAGCCAATCACGTCTCGGGATGCAAGGGAAAGATCACTCGCTCCTGTTGTCCATGTACCTTCACTGCAATTTCACCATGACATTCATCGAGTTCCTTGCAACCTCCCTGCATCACTATGGTCGTTAGTAGCACCACCACCTTCAGTAGCAGTAGCAGTCACCGTGGCAGTCGCTTCGGGTGTGCTTGTTGGACGTCGCCATTCGCAGGTTCTTTTTCTCTTCCTATTTTTCACTTTGCAATTTGCCAGCTCCCCAGTCAGTCCGTGGCGTCCATTTCCGCAACGTGCATTCAGTCCTCGTCTTCTTCATCTTCGTCACTTTCTTCTTCTTCTGTCAGTGATCCACGATCGCTATGAAGAACGTCAGCTTCGCTACCGATAACAATGCCACTGCTCCAGCTACCCCTTCGTATCAGGAGCTGGCGTCTCCGCACCCCAGTCTCAGTCACACCCCAGTGCTCCCGCAACTGCACCGCCGTCGCATCGTGCTGGACGTGGTCGACGACGGCCGTGCGAAAGGTCCCATGTGGCTATTCCCAAGCCGAGGAAATGCCCAGCACGTGCAAGCTCCCGAGAAGGAGCTGCAAGCGATCGAGGACAAGCTCCGAGAACCGCGCCACCGACTCTCGGAATGGCCCTCAACGGCGATCTCGGGGAACGACCTGCTCTCAAGTGTGCTCTACGCAGCGTCTCTGGTCGCGGCGAAGGCGGGCAAGCTCATGCCAGTGCCGTTCTTGCTCGTCTCGCTCGTGCTCTACTTCTTCCGGTTCATCTACGAAGAAGTGGTGTCCGCGATCCCGCTCAATGGCGGATCCTACAATGCGCTGCTCAATACGACGTCGAAGCGCACGTCGTCGGTAGCGGCCGCGCTGAGCATCCTCTCCTACACGGCCACAGCTGTCGTCTCGGCGACCACGGGAGTCAAGTATTTCGCGGTCCAGGTCGAGATTCCGTATGTCGAAAGCACCGTCGCGATGCTGTTCGTGTTTGCGTGCGTCGCGCTCCTTGGGATCACGGAGAGCTCTCGCGTCGCTGCTGTGATCTTCTTCCACAACGCCATCGTGTTGATCGTCGTGATGGTCGCGTGCGCCGTCCACTGGGTCCAGCATCCAGATGTGTTCATTGCGAACATGAAGACGGACTTCCCCGCCGTTGATTTCTGCGGTTCCATGCTCGACGGGAACGTCGCCACAGCGCTTTTCTTTGGCTTTGGAGCGTCCATGCTTGGAGTCACAGGTTTCGAAACCTCGGCCAATTTCGTGGAGGAGCAGGAGCCGGGGGTGTTCCCAAAGACGATGCGCAACATGTGGGCACTCAGCACCGTGTTCAATTTCGTGCTCGGCGTGCTCATCATGGCCGTGCTGCCTCTCGAAGGGGAAAACAATATTGCTGACAATGCCGATGCCTTGCTCGCTCAGGTAGGGTACGTCGCGGCAGGCAAATGGCTGCAAACCTGGGTCTCGATCGACGCATTGATCGTGCTCGCTGGTGCGGTGCTCACTTCCTATGTCGGTGTGATCGGACTTGTTCGACGCCTCGCAAATGATCGCGTCCTGCCAGCGTTCCTAGCGCAGCAGAACCAATGGCGAGGCACCAACCACTACATCATCCTGCTCTTCTTCATGCTTGCTGCGAGTCTCGTGATCGTGCTGAACGCCGACAGCACGATCCTGGGAGGTGTCTTCACGTACGCGTTCCTGAGCTTGATGCTGCTCTTCTCCTGCGGGTGCATGCTGCTCAAAGCCAAGCGGGCGGAGATCCCGACCGCGACCCATGCGCCGTGGAGCGCACTCGTGTTTGGGTTCATCATGGTCGTGATCGCGATTTTCGCAAACTTGCTGGGCGATCCACAAATCTTGATGTACTTTGCACTGTACTTTCTCGCGATCGCGTCCGTGATGTTCATCATGCTCGAGCGCGTGATGATCCTCCGCGCGATCTTGGCGGTCCTGAAAAAGATTCTCCCGTCCCGACACAACCAAAAGGCAGCCACGATGGCGCTGCTGCAGGTCGAGACGCCACCCACGGCGCATCCTTTCGAGCACACGGGGGTTCGTGGTGGGAAAACGATCACGAACGCGATCATCGCGATCAACCAAGCGCCGATCATCTTCTTCTGCAAGTTCCCCGACCTCACGATCCTCAACAAAGCCGTGCTCTACGTGCGTCGCAACGAGCAAACCCACAACCTCCGCATCGTGCACGTGTACAACAACAACGAGGGTGGCGGGAATGGACTCGAGGAAGGAGGCGCTGGTCGGTACTTGGCAGAGTTTGACGAGATGGTCGCGCTCTTTGACCACATGTACCCGAAGCTCCGCATCGATTTCGTGTCTGTGCAGGGAGACTTCACACCGGCGATGGTGCAATGGATCGCGCAGTCCATGTGCGTGCCGACCAACATGATGTTCATCAAGCAGCCCAGCAATGTCGTGGCGCACCAAGTCTCTTCCTGTGGCGTGCGTGTCATCACGGCTTAATCCCAGCTTCTGGCGAGTCGAGGCGTAACAAGACGAAGCACCTCAACGAGTTAGCGCGGTAGCTTCAGTATAATCTCGGACGAAATGTATGTTGCAATGTTTGAAACGTGCATGTGCAGATTGACTTGAACTTGCTTCCAGGTGTCTCTCGAACGACCAAGCACCTCACGAAGGTCGAGGCTCGCTCTTCCTGACCACACACCCAGACGCCGGACGCAGTGTGCTTCCCACGTGAGTGGCTCCGGCGAACGTCGTACAGACCTGCTGCTGTGCCACCGGCATGCCAGAACCAATCCCACGAGCAGGACTGCATTGCGCTTCGTGTTCGCTGCCACTTTTCCACATTTGCTCTCTCTTTCTGAACACTCGATTCTCTTCGCAGGTGCTTCCTCACGCTCCACGTAAAATGGAGCGAATGGTCGTCGCTTTTTCTGCACAACTCTTGCTGAGAATCAAGAGGGAGCAACGCAGCGCAGCAACGTTGCCAATTTCCAGTCTGAGAGGAGCCGCAATCGTGCCGCAGAACGACGCGGAAGTAGGATACTGCAGGTGCGTGCATCCCACGATTGGACCATTGTGGGGACCTCCTGACTCACTTTCGACGGAGAGGAAGTGTCCATCATCGCGCAAGTATCCATCGATCCCACTGGTTTCAGAGGGCTGAATGCTTTTTGGGTGGCATCGAGTTCAGCAAAGCAAACCGTTTCTGTGGGGATACTTATCACAAACGCACAAACGCAGCAGCAGAGCTTCCAAAGTGCTCCAAAGCGTGCGCCTCTGTCGACACGTGCATCATCATCGCCCATTTGCGACAGCAGCAACAAAAAGTATCTACCACCTCCTCTTTCTTTTCAGCCCAGTTGCTGCTGCTGGTTTCTTTCTCACGCAACTCCCAACAATACTTGGAGGATGCACCAGCAGAATGCGAGTGCCACTCCAGGTCTCTCTCGGATCGATCTCAAAAGAAGGATGCGAGGAAAGAGATGGCAACACAAGTCCTATTGAACGCAGATGCCGCTGCAGTCGGTTCGTCCAGAGGATCCAGCAAGGCGACACGCTGGAGATGCGAACGATCATTCTCTCTCTCTTCTCTTCTCGTGCTCAACACCCAGTCGTATCGCATAAGCACGAGAGCATTAGGTGCGAATGGCAGCAAAGCGCCACCCAACGAGCCAGAAGACACTGCTGACCCCATCGCTGCGGCTCCCAGAAATCTTTCCATTTTTTTGCTTTTTTTCTCTTTGCTTTTCTTCGATGGTTTTTCACACCCCTTACAATGCCATACCCATCATCCTACCAGTTTACAAAGTGTATGTCTTTCCAAAGCGCCTCTCACTGCTGCCGCAAACGCTTCCTTCAAGTAGGACGCGTCTCTGAAAAGGCGAATATGCAGTTATAGAGGAATGCAACTCCGATCTTTTTGTTGTTGTTTTTGTTTTTGACAAACCAGCGCGATCTTTAAAAGGTAGCCTCAGTCGGGATGAGTGGTACTCGCAGAGTGCGTATGTGCCCTTCGCTCTCCCACCTATTTATGCACAAAGAAAGAAAGGTTCCGTTTCCCAACAACAAAAACCAACAAAAGCATAGAAACACTAAGGTGCAGGAGCGAACATTTTTGTGAACGAGGGAATGATGGTCTCCTGTGCGCACCCTTCAACCTGAAAAAAAAAAAGGGAAACGGCGGGGCAGCGAATGCGGGAGCGAGTAGGGTGAAGTGCAGTGTGGGGGGGCGGCGAAGACAAGAACGAAATCTCCCGATACACTTGCCCTATCATTCCTCTTTGCAGTCGAGAGATACCTACGACACCAGGAGACTCCATATTGACCGTCGTCCGCTCGATTCCGCTCTCCACCTTCACAACTCTTGTCCATAGTAGCAGTGTGCATACATCCGACGCGCTCGTGTCGCTGGCATTCGAAGGAGATCGGCGATAACCGATGAGCGCTCGAAGCGTGGTGGAGACAAGCGGCAGCAGCGATGGCAGCAGTGCAGGAAGTATGTCGAGCCCCGAGATCCAGCCGTCGACATCGGCAGAGAGCAGCTATGCAGAGGAACGCTCGAGTGCGGGACTGCGGAAAGAGCTGGACATGCGGCTCACGGCGTACTTGCCCGCCGTGGTGCGTCGCCACTTGGAGAAGCAGGACATGAAAAGCGAATTGCACGTGCCCGACACGCACCAAATCACCGTCGTGAGCATGTTTGCCGATGTTTCGGGCTTCACCGCGATGACCGAATCGCTCGCGGCGAGAGGACCGGTGGGTGCCGAGTTCTTGGGGAAGCATTTGAATTCATACTTTGAGCAGCTTCTGCGACTGGTGTCCAGTGCTGGTACGTGCAATGCGATAGCCTGACGGAAGCGCACATATGCATCATGACTAACGGATATTGCGTCGTTGTGTCTGGTTAGGCGGGGATGTGTTTAAATTTGCGGGAGATGCCATGCTGATCTTTTGGCCGGAGAATAAAGAGGATACGTTAGAGAGCCTCCTTCGGCGCTGTATACAATGCGCGCTTCGTATTCA
The DNA here is from genome assembly GCA_023334155.1 of Globisporangium heterothallicum. Taxonomy (NCBI): domain Eukaryota; phylum Oomycota; class Peronosporomycetes; order Pythiales; family Pythiaceae; genus Globisporangium; species Globisporangium heterothallicum. The sequence continues at coordinate 18,675 of JAASGH010000130.1, forward strand.
GTCGCATCTTCATAAAGCGGAGCTCGCGCCAGGTGTGGTGTTGAGCGTGAAGATGGGCATCGGCATTGGCGGCGCCACTGTTGCTCATCTGGGTGGTGTGAGCGATGGGTCGATCGCACGGGTCGAGTACATCGCTGTGGGACCGGCGCTGGAGCAAGCGTTTAGCTCCGAGCATCAAGCCGAAGCTGGAGAAGTGATTTGCTCTCCGGAATGCTGGAGAATGGTCAAGAAATTCTTCGACGGCGAGGCTGTTCGTGCAGGGAGCGAGTTCTACAAAGTCAAGCAAGTCAACTTACCGATCAAGCTTTGCTCTCGTCGCGCGTCGTTCATGCGAGATGATGCCGTGCTGCACAACCGCATGAAACAGTACGTGTCGCGTGCGGTGTGGCCGTACCTGGATGCTCATGACGAGTTCTGGGGATCCGAGTTGCGAGATGTGACCGTTTTGTTCATCAATCTGGGATTTTGGTGAGTGGAGTTTTGCTTTGCAGTCCTATTGAGTCGCATGCTTAACAGCAGTAATGGTGGGTGTTTGTTGTGGTCTATAGCGACAAAGATCTGGCACAGATGCTGGACATCAGCGGACTGCAGAAGCTTCAAGCGGCGTTTGCGCTCGTTCAGCAGTGCATTTACGAATACGAAGGGACAATCAACAAGTTCTTGGTCGATGATAAAGGCAGCACTGTCATTGCTGCGTTCGGATTGCCTCCAGTTACCCATGAGAACGATCCCATCCGTGGAATCCTGTCGTCGCTGGCGATCTGTGCAGCCTTGGGAAAGCTAGAGTTAAAAGCATCCGTGGGAATCACAACCGGAACCGCTTTATGCGGCGTTGTTGGACATCAGGGCAATCGGCGCGAATACACCGTTCTCGGAGACATCGTCAACCTGTCGGCTCGGCTGATGCAAAAGGCAAAATCGGAAAAGGGTGGAGTCATCACGGATGAAACGACAAAACTCTTCACGCACGATGTTCTGCACTTCGAAGAACGCCCAGAGATTATGGTGAAGGGCAAGAACGACAGCATCAAGATCCATCGACCGTATCCTCGAATGTCCATCCTACTCGATTTCCACCTAGCGTCGACAGGGGGATCCCGACGGAATCTGAGCGGTGGCGCTGCAAATGGTTCTCACGCTGTTAGCCCTCCGACCCGTATGCCAAACGTGATGGAAAACATGCACCGAGTTCAAGTTCGAGATGCTCAGCGGAGGATCTCTCTGCGCGCCGAAATAGAATCTGCGACGACCAACTCCATCATCGAAAGCGACAATTTTCGAAAAGTTCGTGACGCGTTGCTTGAAAAGTGCTCGCAGCTGAACCGCTTCTCTCCAGGCGGCTCGTTCATTCTGGAAGGCGACATCGGCGTCGGGAAGACAGTTCTGCTGCGCTCCGCGCTGACATGTCCCGAGTCTGGCTCCTACAATGTCCTTCAAGGGACAACTACTCCGTTTGCAACAAGAAAGCCATATGCAATCTGGGCCGACATGATATCGAAGTGTGCGCTTGAGCACTCCGGCAATGCGAGATCCTCGGCTTTCGAGTTTTCTAGAGTGTCTGCTGTGGCTTCGTCGTTCGGGTCTAAAAGCCCAATCAAGTCACCTCGTCAGATGGAGGATTTGTCGAAAGAGGCTGAGCGAAGGAAGCAAATTGCGTTGTTTGTGCGACGGAAGATAAAGGAAGGAGCTGCTCCGAACACCACGTTGATTGGATACGCGAAGCTGCTGAACCCCATTTTGGACACTAATTTTGAAGACTTCCAGTTTGACGAGCGTGAGACTGATGGAAGAGTCAGTGCTAGCAGCCAAAGCATCAAGCTGCTGGAGACGGATATGTGGAGCAATGGGCTGACTGGTGTCGGAGACGCAAGCAACCAAGATGATGACGTGCGTGCGACAAACCAAATGGACAGTCCGACGAAGAACAAGGTGAAAGAGGAGGAGATCGCAGCGTGGTTTTTGGGGCTGCTTGAAATGGACCTGGAGAGAAGCCGTCGAAACAGCGATGACCACCGGGTGCTGGCTCCTATTGATGCGAAAGCTCCCACTAAAAGCTCCCCATCGTCAAAAGAGCTCGGCGGCATTGCGAGCGAGATTGATGGCGAATGGAGACCAGCAGATCTTGATCTAAGCGGAATTCTGCTGCTATGCGCGCTGCACGCGATCTCTCGCGAACGGTCCACTGTGTTTTGCCTTGACAATGCGATGTATATGGATGAGAAGTCATGGACCTTGGCGACGATCATTGCGAAGTACTTCACGAATTGCTTGATTGTAATTGGCACGCGACCTCCGAGCTTAGCTCTCAGCGAAAATACCGAGAGCTCCTCATTCCGGAAGCGCCTTCGAGTCTTGAAACAAATGCGATCGTCTGTGTGCGAGTCCTTGGAGCCTCTTTGCGGGACAGAGATCGAGGAACTTGCGCTCCAGATACTAAATGTTCGAGAAATCCCGAGCGAGCTGGTGGCCATCCTGGTTTCTCGATCTCAAGGCAATCCGCTCTTTCTTCGCGAGTTGATATCCGAAATGCTTCAGCAGCAAGTGGTAAGTGTCTAGCGATGGCAACATATGAGTCGTCTTTGGATGTTGAACTGATTGCTTTCCTATGAACACGCGCAGATCAAAGTAGATAGCAAGCGACGCACATGCCAAATGCAAGTCCAAGAATCATGGGGCGACAAGAGTGGCGCCAGCTTTTGCTTTCATTGCCACTCGAAATTCGGTGCCTCGAAAGACAAGCATCGCTGCAAATGCTGTGGGTACATCTTTTGTGCTCCCTGCACCCCGAAAGCTTGCCGAAAGTACGTTGTGCATTCTCCAGTCTAGCGTTGACGTTTCCATGCTCACTTTTGTTCTTTCTGTCGAGCAGGAAGCTGCCCGGAAGCACCGGCGATCCCGTCCGGCATTGCTGCGGATGCTACACGCTTTCATCAACGAGGAGACCCAGCTCGGATAGAAGCTTAGCCGCTGCAGTTAGCGCGGTTGCTGGCGCTTTTGCTCATCCGTCTCGACACAAAAGTCGAATGCGATCGATATTCCATCCATCTACGTCCCCGTCCGCTCCGAAAGCGCTGAAAAACCGCATCGCGTTGCGTCCGCCACGAACTGTGAAGAGTGTGCTGACGACGCTGCTGGACCAGCTCACTGTGTCCCAGCGGATGATCATGAAAACTGCGAGCGTGATTGGTGCTGTTTTCGAAGAGGAGTTGCTGAGAGGTTCGTGTCCGATCATGGCGCATCTGTCTCACTTTTCCCACGATATGGATGAACTGGAGCGTCTGTCGATGATCCGCAGAATCGACAACTTCGTCGGTGGAGTTCCTTCCACGGTCAAGTCTCCATCCGGAGTGGACAGCAAATCGATTGGAAACCCTCCAAACATCAAAGTAAAGTTTGAGTTTGGTCATGGGTTTATGCAAGACGTGATTCGCAGCCAAATGCTGTGCAGCCAGCTGGACAAGCTCCATTCTCGGATCTCGGATTTTCGGGAAATGCAGCAAAAAGAACTTCGGCAAAAGTTTTTTGAAAAGGCGAAAGGAAGTTTGAACCCTCCACTGCAGCTGAGCATCAATCCGAATATCACGGGGCGTCGGCGTGGAAGCACCCCTCCGACCAGCAGTCAAGTTCAGAGCATCTTGTCCGGCCGACGCGCGCTGACTCCAACAGATGGTCGGCACTTCCCTTTGGACGGTTCGTCAGGATACAATCGGACCTATTCTTCGACCGATGGTTTCTCGGGCTCCTCGGAGTCGTCGAATCACATGGACTCTGAAGACGGATGCACTCCGAGACAGGCGTCGATGCAGAAATGCATCCCAACTTTCGTGCTGCTGAAATCTGGAAACGTGTACGTGAAAAAGCAGTCGAGTCTGTTTTCCCATTTCAAGGTCAAAGGGCTTACAAATGCTCGAATGTGGAAGAAGCGGTACGCTGTGCTGCAAAATGCTCGGCTGTTGGTGCAATACGATGAGCAGAATGGATCCCAGCCGCGTCAAGGAACGTCGCTGTTTCTCAAAGGCGCGAAAGTGAGCGCGTGCGACCCGGAAGTGGCGTCGAAAGTGAACTGCTTCCAGGTCGAGGTGAAAGAGTGGACGAAGGGAAAGTACTTGATGAATGAGCGGCGTTTCTTCGTCATGGGCGTGGAAAGCGAGGCTGAGGTCGAAAATTGGGTGTACATGATTCGATATGCAATCGAATCGTTAGAGAATCAGTCAGGGTAAAGAGGTGGTCGCGAAGGACATTCCATCTCTGAATAGCAGGAGTAGGAAATGAGAACGTGAGCGTTTTGCCGTACATTGAGACTACTTTGTGTGTGTGTTTTGATCGCAATCGGATCCAGACGCATCGCCACCTGCGTCAGCACTGCTACTACTCCAATGCAGATCGAGGACAAATAGACGCTGCACACACACATGAAAACGAATGGGACCATATTTTCTTTTTCGAATGACACGGTGGCAACCACGCAGTGGTGTTCCTTTTCATTAAACATCATTTACGAGCTGCGGCACCAAGCGAATCCTTAATAGTTCTGTCGAGGCATGATCCCCTTCTCTCACGAATGTCTGCTGGTTCTACAAGCTGGAATAAACCTAGCGCGATTAAGCGCTGGCTTCTTCGTGGGACTTGCGGAGACGAGCCAAGGTGGAGCGGACGGTGGCAGCCGATGGGGTGCTGGAGTCGCGCAAAAACAAAACAGGAACAGTGTCAGCATCTCGACAAACAAGCACCATTGAAACATCAAATGCCCAAAAGAGAGAACGTACTTCAAGAGGTAAGCACCACCAGCGACGACCTTGTAGCACGACTTGCACTTCCAGATACCGGTGACGGTACGCTTGACGGAGTCCTTGCCGCAGAAGGCGCAGTTGTACTTGGCGTGTTGCGAGATTTCGATCTTCTTCACGACCTTACGGAGCGACGAACCGTAACGGGTACCGTACTTACCACAGATGCCAACTTTCTTAGTGCGCTTGCCCTGTTGTCCGCGACATCAACAAGCATCATGTCAGTATTTCTCCTCCGCCACGAATATATAACCATTAGCTTCTCGCTGTGTGTGTGTGTGAATGAGGTGGTGAATTGGATGATGGTGCTGGATGCTCGTCGCGCGTTTCGCTGTTCCTTCGTCCCCATTCGCCAACTGGTACATCCGTTCGCTGCAGTCGAATCCGTTTCCAGATACGCGAGACGCAGACACAAGAGCGAAGCCTACAGACGAAGGGAGCGCTGGAGAAGAACGCAGGCGTCGCTCGGGGAGGATCGTCGCATCCGTCTCGCTCTCTCATGGTTCACGCAAACGCAGTCGCAGGACACACCACCGCATCCCGTCGATCTCCACACGCTCGCTGTCGCGTCAGTCAGCCAGCACCCATCCATCCATCCACACACAGAGACACAGACACACGGGAGAAGCTGCGATCGAGTCCGGAGCAGGGTCCTCACCATTTTTGCCTCTTAAGATTATTCGGAGAGAAATCGACTTTGAAAAGTGGTTTACCGTCGAAGCCAATAGCTGTTCCCCAACCAAAGATTGAATGGCTAAAAGAGCCCGAATTTTTTTCCGCCAATCACATGCTCTCGCACACTTTTCAGCCAATCGCACGCTCAAGTGCCTTCGCAACCAACTACTTTCCGCGTTTGCATCTCGTTTTGAGCAACATCCACTGAAACGTACCCTGTGATGGCAACTTGTCGGTTCCCACACCTGTGCAAATTGATGCACCGATCCCACACTCGCTTGCAGCATACCGCGTCAATGCTGATTGCAATACATATTGTCGAGGTTCAATATCATCGCAATGCAAAATTGCCATCTTGACTCGACCGAACGCAATCCGAGAAGCAGCGACAACGGCAACATGGCTGCCTCGCGTTGACGCGGAGGTGGTGGCAAAGCGCTCCCGTCGGATGCACCGGCACGCTCGATCACCAGCCGCTACTGCGCTGCAGCTCCTCTTTACTACTCCTGTTGCTATCGCGACTACAGATGATCGGCCGCAAGCACCGCAAACGTACGGTCGTCTCTCTTGCTGTTTCTTGTGGGAGTTGTCATTATTCTCATTTTTGCATCCAAGCGCCATCGCACCGCCACACTCCTTACGCTGGTGCTCGCACTTTCTGTTTCCTCAGGCGTCGTGTATGTCGATGGCATCCCAATCGAGTCGACGATTCTCGACGCTGGAGAATCGGGTCTAAAGGGCGAAGAACGAAGCGATCCAGCATCGCTTGCGCTTCTCGACCCACGAGCAGTAAGGATCCGTTTGCCCGCCACGCTTCATCTTGGCTTGTTTTCATAGCGTTCTTGTGTTATTGCATGCAAACAGCTCTTTGACAAATACGATGCCGATGGCTCGGGCGGCATTGATTTCCACGAGTTTAAAGTGCTGCTCAGCGACCTCAAGATCCAATTGTCGGAGCCGAAGGCGCTCGCGTATTTCAAGAAATGCGATAAGATGCGCCGCGGCAGCATCTCGTTCGAAGAGTTTCGCCTTGCGCTGTACACGTGCGACCCGAAGAATCCAAATCGCACGATGGGGTTCTCGCCGGGACAATCGCTTTCCCCGAAGGATTTGTTTGACATGTTTGATAAAGCGGAAGAAGGAGCGATCGACCGGGCCACCTTCATTGAGATTCTGGAATTTCTCGGCAAGAAAATGCCGTTGGACCAGACGGAAGCGATTTTCGCGGCGAATGAAGATGTAAGTGGAGTCGTGTCATTGCAATGAATGCCTTGGTGGAGGCGGTGAGACTCATGAGAGACGATGTGAATGGCATGCATGGTAGCCGGAGCTGGAAATGATGGGGTACTCTCAATTCAAGAAAGTGTGGCTTTCGCTCGTGGATGTGCGGGCGGAGCTCCGCAATCGCCATGAGCGGTTCAATCGTTTCCTTCCAAATGGCACGCTGGTGAAGAAACTTCAACTGCTCGTGAACCTCGAAGAGCAGCAGGAAGCCAAGACTTTACTGGAAGCGGCAAACTCGTTGAGCGACGAGCAAATCGCTCGCGAGAGGCGGGATCTTGTACAGGAAGCACTGCTGCTGTCGCGAGTAGTTATCGCGGAAGCCTTGGACGCAGCGGGTCAAGTTTACCTGTTTGGGAAAGGCTCGCTCAACTGTTTCGACGGCGATCCGATGGAGCCTGATTTCATTGACTTCATGGAATACGAGCTGGTGAAGGAGCTCTGGCGAGAGCGTGTCCGTCCAGACACCTCTTCGAGCACGCTGGTTGTGCCTGCTGCTGATGGCGAAGGAAATAGACCAGAGAATGATGGTGACGCGGAACAGCGCAGCGGCGCCATCCCGAGCGCTGCAAAAGCCGATCCACAGAAGAATCTCCCCTCGAAATCCAACAAGCGATCTCCTTCTCTGCTGCCTTCTCGTCCACGAGTCGCGGTAGCAGCAGCAGCACAAGCATTTGGGCACCGGCAAGTATCGTTGATGACGGCGTTTCTGTGGGGAAAGCGAGTCAAGCAGATATCCTGCGGATCGGTGGTGGTATACGCAGTGACGGATTCTGGCGAAGTGTTTTGTTGGGGCGGTAACAAGCGATCGTGGCGATATTTTTATGATCACGACACACTGAGTGCCGGAGCGGAAGGGTACACTGTGGATCGTCCTCACAGCAGAGGGGGAGAGCAGTCGCTTGACATGGACCAAGCTCGTCCATTAACTGCTCGCAGCGAGATGCTCAAGCTCTCGGTTCCCTCCCAAGTCGTCGAAAACCAGAAGCAGCACGATCAGCTGAACTTGAGGAAAAAGTATCGGAAAACGTTTGTCCAGCCTGAGAGGATCCTGCCTACGGAAGAGCAAAAACGCCACAAACTCTCGCTGGTTGGTCGGTACTATGACTTGATGCCGTCTCTGAATCCGTCCGCTCCAAGTCCTACACCCTCTTTGCAGGAGCTTATGGAGACTGTCGAACCAGAGCTGAATGTCGACGACTTGGCGCTCTCGCTGCAGCTGCGAGGGGTTTATCTTGCAAAGCAGACTCGTATCGAATTGATAGAGAAACTTGGGGACTGCCTTGAGCTGGAGCTCGAGTGTATAGGTGAAAAGTTTCACGAACACATGAAGGAGCAGGATAAAATCACTCGCCGACTGCGGCACGATCGGAGAGAGAACCAAATGCTTGCCGTGGCTGCCAAAACGGCAGTTCTTTGGCACGAGCTTTGCATTCTGCTGGGAGATATCGTCAAGATTGAGCATGACACTTTCTCGACGGGTCAGGTGGAGTATTTGGAGATGAAGCGCAAGATTATGGCTGCGAAGCAGAAAGTCAAGCGCCAAGCCCGAGAGGGATGCAGCAATCAAGAGTCCACCGAAGGGAAGCAGCGGCAACCGCTGCTGCATCTCAATGGGTTAACGTCAAGAGGCTCGCCGCTGCAGAACTTCAATGGACAACATGCATTGGAGGATATTGCTGTTGGGTCGCGACACGTCCTGGCGATCCACCAGTCCGGCAAACTGCTTACGTGGGGAGTTGGGTCATTTGGACGTCTTGGTGGCGCGCATGAATCCAAGAAAGCAAGGAGCCAAAGCGATCCAGATTCGTGGCACAGCGACGTTCACGCACCTGAAGTTGTGGACGCTCTTCAGTCCTTTCGATTTCGGTCCGTCGCATGTGGATTTGGACACAGTCTGGCTCTTTCTAACCGAGGTCAGGTGTTTGTATGGGGCTCGGCAGCTCACGGCAAACTCGGCATCGGCAAGATTGACGCGAGCGAGAGCTTTACCCTTGCGCCAATGCCGTTGCCACTTCCGAGCGGCTTGGTTGTGCGTAAAATCGCGTGTGGACCATCGCATTCGGCGCTTTTAACCACAGATGGTGGCTTGTATGTATGGGGATGTGGCGACGGAGGAAAGCTTGGGCTCGGCGATGGTCGTGACGTCGGGCAGAACCGAGTTCCCCGCAATGGCGGCAACCTGGGTGTTTTAAGCACACCGACTCGTGTGCTTGAACCATTCGCGCGCGAGAAACTTGTAGAGGTGAGTTGCGGAACTGGACACACAGCTGTCTTGAGTGCAACCACGAAGCGCGGCGATGGGAGTCTTGTTGGCGGTCGTGTGTACGTCGCAGGAAGCAACCACGCGCTGGCCAAGTTCACACCGTCGTTTACGTTGCTTCCGATCGTCAGCGACGACAATGAGGCAATTGTGATCTCAAAAGTGAGTTGTGGGAATGCGCACACAGCACTTGTTAGTTCGGAAGGGGAGTTGTTCACGTGGGGAAAGAACGTCGGTGGGTGCACCGGACATTCAACCTTGCTCCCACTGGTCAAAACACCAACGCGAGTGAGCTGTATGTATCAACGACCAGCCAACCTGTGTCTTCGTAAAGGCGTCAGCGCCGTCCAAAGCACTCAAAATGCTACATGTCTTCCCGACTACGCGTTGCGGAGCGAGAGTGGGGAGTCGTCTCGTTTATTTGCCCAGACCCAGCAAGAGATGTGTCCTTTTTGGCAGGTGACGCTGCAGAGCATGAGCCGCATTGAGCGCGTGCGCGTCGTGCTCTGGCGATCTCGTGAGGGCGACGATTCTTCACCGCTGGCGACGCAGCGCACATCAACCAGCTCGAGCGCCACGCTGAAGTACTCGGTGTTGATAAGTGAGTTTCCTTTTGATACTGAAGAGCGCGGGAAATACTCGCTCGCGAAAGCCAAGGGTCATAGCACGCATGTTGGGTGTAGCTTCCCGAACGACCGGGACGAGTGGGTGTGGACGCCTCCTGTTGACACGTTCGGACGCTTTGTTCGCATCCAACTCGACAATGCGATGGGGATGCTCAGTTTGTCCGCCGTGGAAGTTATGGGGATGCATAGCAGCGAGTATAGAGGACCGAGAGTGAGTGAAGTCACGTGCGGCGAAGCAATGACAGCAGTTGTGTGCAGACCGCTGAGCTCGGTGGACATGCTTCGCGAGCGATTCCTTCGAGCGGTGCGAGCAGACCGCGCCAGTCTTTGGATCTTGGAGCAGATCGAAACCTTCCACCCGTTTCTCCAAGAAGAGCTCGCTGTGTTCGGCAATCGGGGACGATCGTGTGCATTGTGCAGACCAAACGAGAAATGCGCGGTTTGTTTACTCGAAGACGCAGTGCTATCCGATGGAAAGATGAAACCAGCAGCCAAGTCGACTGGGTCAGATCGAAGCGATTCCACGACCAAGCAGAAGGAAGCGGAGAAACGAGAGTCTCTGCTTCAGTTGACTCTCGACGAGCTCTGTCAGAGACTCTTGACCATGAACATGCGCACAGAGGAAGAAGAAGCAGAGCAGCAGAAGCAGCTGGAGCAAGAATTGCTGGATATAAACGTGCTGGCGAGAGAGAAACAGCGAGACGAAGTAGGAGCACAAGCGCTTGCAAAAGCTGCGCCTGCCTACGGTCTTCTAGAGAAGCTGCGGAGGACGCTCGGGTTCAAGTCGATCTCCCAGTCAAAGTAACGAGAAGGATTCTGGACATGGTTGTAAAGAGGTGTTTCTGAAGAATTCATATTATAGGTTTTTAACGCAAACGCACGTGTCACACAAACAGGAAGGACTCGCAAAAGCGAACGCTGCAATCTCGACGAACGATGACCAGACTGCAAACCAGTCGGGAACTCTTCGAACGCGGAGGATCGAGTTAAATGGCGACTCCGTTCTGGTAGACCATGGTGGACGTTTCATTGGCTTGGTGCAGCAATGACTCGATCGCGGAGTGGAGATCTGCGGCGGAGTACCGTTGCGAGTATCTAGAAGTCCTCGACGTGCGCGACGTGCGGCTACTGTTGCTGCAAGAGCTGGTCGTGCTCTCGTTGTCGCTATCGTCATTGTGGTTGTACTTCCACGATCGGTTGTCGGCCATGCTGAAGCTACGGGTGCTCATGTCGAACGAGTCCATCGCTTTGTCCTCGTGAACACGCACGGAACCAGGCGACGCGTTCAAGTTCACCTCAGCCTCAAGATCGAACAGATCCAGCTCGAACGAGTCGTCGCGGCGAGTGCTTCCGCGGCTGTCGCACGAAGAGTCCACGGAGTACGCCTTCGTTGTGCGTGGCTTGAGGTACAGGCTGCTTTCTTTCGCCAACTCCTCGACGCGGGAGCCGATCTCTCTAACAAGAGCCTCCATCTTTTGCCACCATTCCCGTGAGACGTGGCTGCTAGCAGCCACTTGATCGAGCTTCCACAGGTCGAGTGTTCCGATGCACTGGGTCTGGTCGCTCGAGGAGAAGGTGGAAGCGTAGATGGGGAAGCTCAAAAAGGAGATCGCATTGTGGTCCGTGTACAGGGGATGCGCATGGAATCGATCATCGTTCGACAGCTCCGACACGAAAAATGGCGCATTGTGGTACACTGCATACGAACTCGCACTTTCCTCGCGCGGCATCACGTCGTCCACGACCACAGCAGGCTTGCCGGTCGTGGCATCCATCTCGGAGGACGCATTGATGAGGCAGTACACGTGCGTTTTACAGGTCACATTGATGCTGCATCCGTGCCATTGCGTCGCGATATCGAGCACGCGGTGAGCGTGCTGTTCTAGCGCAGGATCGTGTCGCAGGAACACAATAGAGTGCGGGTCCATCTTCAGATACGTCTCCATGTAGTGGATGCGCGCGTTCTCCTTCGCTGGCACGGGTGCCTTTGGGAAAATGTTGAGCCAATGGAAGTCCAAGTCGTAGTCCGGATCTGGTGTTTTCAGCTGGTGAAGGTTGAGGCGTGGGAAGTACGTGTCCGCCTTCGAAGGTTCCGCTGACAAGGTCGACGCGCGCAGATCGTGGAAAGGGTCTGCTTTTGGTCGACTTTGTCCCGCGTAGCTGGAACGGTAGGATGGCGCCATGCGGAACGATTTGGTGCGCTCCGCTACGGGCTTGCACTGCACTTCGTCGATAGTCACCGTTTGGGCACGACGCGCGCGATTCCGAGGCGGCAAACAAACGTCGTTGTCTTCGCTGAACCCTTCGCTGTCGCTGAAAGCTTGGTTTCTGCTGCTTGCTCTGGCAGAGTATTTCTTACTAGATCGGTCGTACTCTGGGACTGGAGGAGGTGCCGATCGCGTGGCTCTCGTTGCTGGAGCCGAGTAACGTCGCGAAGCGGAAAGATCAGTCCGCGTTTGCGTGGGAGGTGTGGCTGCGACTGGAGGTTGCGCGACTCGCTCCGCTGGCTGTGAGCGTCTTCGTGGTGGCGATCGCGGTTGAGGTTGGACTTGAGGGATTGGTTCAGCGACTTGAGGCTGCTGCTGCAGTTGAGTCGCCGCTCCGTTGGGTCCATAGAGGCAGTTGTTGCAGACGCGCTTCTTCTTGCGCGCCACTACGGGGTTCGCGATCACCGATAGACAGCGATCGCACGCAGACCGCTCGCACACCTCGCAGTGGTGTTTCCATCGGAAGGGACCAAACCTCTTGTGGCAAATGCAACAGCCGATACTTGTTGCTGGCGCACTAGCGTTCATGTTCATGCCACTGACGCGATTCGCAGCACTGCGGTGACTGGAAGAAGAAGATGTGGTGCTGCGAGCTTTGGCGTTTCCGTGTCGAGATTCCCGGTACGACTGCACGAGATGGTGGACACGAGTGAGGCTCAGAGCATCCTGCCACATGCGCTGCTTTTGCGAAAGTCCTTTGCGCTGCGACGACGCACGACCTCCGAGGAAATCTTCATCCGTGCACGTGAGCAGGACCTCCAACGTGACCATCCCCGGTTTGGTCGCCTCTTGGACGATGTACGTGATGCTGAAGTCATTCGTCGACAGGTGTTCCCGTTGGAAGTCGCGTTTTTTCTTGGCCAGGTCGGGGAACTCGACTGGACGGAGCAAGTAGAGCACGGAAGGCACCGACACCGTATCCGTTTTCCCGCTCTTGGTCTTGCGCGTGCGCTGTAGCATCGTCGCGAGCGAGTATCCCAAGAGGACATGGTTCTCCATGCCAAGCGCACCGGTGTATGGTCGCAGACTCGCATATTCGATGCTGGCGTGCTCGCGCTCCCCCGTTTGGTGCAGGACTTGGCCATACTCGATCACCGAGCCTCCGGACGAGTACGAATCTGACAACAGCGTCGCCAGCGATCCGTAGCGCGCGGAGGTCGCGAGGACGACCTCCATCTCGCTGATCTTGGCCTCGACATAGCGCACGGCACGTACGCAGTACCGCCCGTTGCTGCGTGGTGTCCCGTTCGCGACGCTTTCGTACAGTTTCGCGTTCTCGTCTTGTTTCGTGCCGATGCGCTTCCACTGCATTTGCTGGAAGATCTGCTTCGCGAACATACGTCCACAGATGCGCGCGTGGTGTTCGCTCTTGACCACAGCCAGGTCTGCTCCTACTGCTGGTACTGCTGCTGCTGGTGCGTTACCAGATCCCCCCTGCCGATGTGGCTGCTGATCGCGGTGGTGGTAGGTGGCCATCGCGTCTCTGTTGCAACTATGGCGATGGGGTTCCCACTGCAAATCGATGGCTTCCCACTGCGAGCGTACCGCCACAGAGCGAGACTTTGGAAAAATGGACCCGACCGACTGTGATCCGAGACTCGATGTGGGTGCGTTCGTGTGTGTGAAAGCGAGAGAGAGAGAGAGAGAGAGAGAGAGTGTCAAAGAGAGCGAGCGCACTGGCGAATCAGTCAGCAGAGCATATGAGACTGCCACACGGCGCGAGGAGCTACTCTACCAAAAGGTGACAGCACCAGCTGGCGCGAAAACGGGAGGAGACTGCCTGACTGGCGTCAAAGCGTCCATGGAAGAAAGAAGAAGAAAAAGCGTCAGAGCACCAGCTGCTGGACGGATTTCGTTCGGTAAAGAGCGCACACACGCGCGCTCCATACTGCTGAGCGCCTCGAGTGTTTCCACACTCGACCGACTTGGCCGATTGGCCGATTTTACCATAAAGCTCCAGATTTCCAAAGGACTCTCTCGTAATGCATAGAGCACACACGCTCATCGTGCTCCTCGTTATCGCATATAAAGATACTTTGTGGGATATAAACGGATGCTGTACCCGGTATAGACAGTATTGGTCGATGTAAAGAGGATGTGGATCATCTGGGTCTGCCTTTCTCATGCATGCATCGTCAGCGCCTTTTTCCTTGATGTTGTTTTGCATCGGGTTTTGTTTACATTGCTGTGGGACATCGCCGATATGGAAAAGAAAAGGGACTGGAGATGGGGAGATGAAAAAGAAAGCAGCGCTTTTCGAAAGGGTTTCATTCGAGTGTGTGAGCGCGAAAGGGAACCACTTGGGATCGTCGTGTGGAGATCGTTTCTCAGACGTAGAGAGTGGAAGGAGAGCAGCAGAAATCTTGGTGAGCGCTGGCCACGCAGACTTGCAAGCGGAGCATCTGCTGCGGAAAGCGAGCGGTTTTGGATCAAAATGGATCTCTTTGCCTCCGATCACTAACCGAGTGGATGCTGGGATTGGAACGCGTGCTGTGTGCTGGTGAACCGCAAAAGCACACAACCTGGTGCGCATTTGAGAGTGGGAGGTGTCAGCGCGCACGTCAACTTGATGGCCATGTGTCGGTCGTTGTCAGCGAGTCGACAACCACTACTGCTACCAGCGCACTGGATCTGCTTGTTCTTGTGATGCCATTACTGCAGAGATGCTGGTGATGGATCCACTGGATCCGCAGATTTATAGATCCCGTTCTGTGCGTGCAGGAAAGCTGACACGATGGTATGTTCCTCGAAAGCTCCGGCATGGGAAACATTGAACAACTGGGTGCTGTGGGAACACATGTGTGTGTCTATGCGTCTCCAGTGATGTTGCATCGAGGTGCGTGCGCATTTGCTGATAGTACAGATTATATCCCCGTGCGATCTCCACTACGAAGAACTGCAGTTGATGCAAGTGAATCCGTGCATCCCACCATTTGCTGTTGTAGTATGGAGGAGCGAGGTCTCTGACGCCAAGCACACAATTGCGCGACACTCGACTCTCTGCATGCACGATTGGCGTCGTGTAGAAGCAGACCTTCGCTTTGGCTCCGAGGTTTCCATCCTCAAACGGCCATCTTCATGAGAGTCAGTGAAGAATGTACTGAGAGCTGCTGCAACCAATCGCAATGCGAGCACGAGAATATTGCGACGGGACGCAAGGCGATTGAGTGATCGATCGATTGATCGAGTGAGTGAGCGATCGTCCCGTTTGTTTGGTGCTGGTTGATGGCGATGCTGATCCAATTGCTGCAAAGTAGTCGGTTCACTTGCCGTCACGCAGACAATAGTGCCTCCCCCACCTTCCATAAACGACCACAACCGTCCATCTAGCTGCTTGGGACCGTTTGCGAACCGGTTATTGCTCGAAAAAGTGAAACCAGCAGCAGCATTCGGTAAAAGTGTGGAGGAGCAACCGGCTTTCTCTGGTGCTGGCATGCAAGCGTCCACACTGCATGGGTACCATGCATCAACCCACGCGCGTTGATAGATGGACGCACTCTGGAGACAATCACGAAATAGCCGGCTTTCCGCAGCGAAAGGCGAACCAGCTGGTGGCTACCGCGAATGATAGAAACAAGGACCGAGCAATACTGAACCCAACTATGGCGAGCGACGCACCACATAGTCGTCGTCGTGCTTCTACCAACGTCCACGTTCCGCGCGCCGAATGCATTTCCCTCCCCCACCACCAAAGATGAGGCTCAACGCATATCGCTGCGCCAAACCCGAGCCTCAACGTTAAAAGTCCTCAACTTTCGTGACCAACGAGCGCGTTGGTCTTTTTTATTCGAGCGGCTTCAACGGAGTCGCAGACGCCGCCATTCAGTCGGGTATTCCTTCCGTCCGCACTCGTGTTGGATCCTACGAGTAGCGACCGCAGCCAACGCCGAATCTGTCGCACCCACACTCTCGAGTCGTATCCTTCATTATAAACACACAGCATGGCCGATTGGCGATCCAGGGTCCATACGAACGGAGGTCAAAGCTGGGGACAGCCACAGTATCAGTACGCCAATGACGAATCCACAGAAGACGCCGACCGACTCGACCCGCATGAAAGCCATCAAGTGTACAACCCTCTCCGGTCCGATTTCCAAACCCACCAAAACCAGCAGCAACCGCAACAGCAGCAGCAGCAACAACAGCAACAACCGCCATCCCGCGGTCAGCGCGCATCCCGAATCGAAGACGCCAGTGAGCCGGGATACTTCCGACTCCACATCGACGACCTCCGTGCGAGTCCCATGGATGGCTTCATCCGTCTCGATTTAAACTCCAACCAACCAGTCCCAAGCAGCAGCGGTGGTGGTGGTGGTCCGCAGGTGGCTTCCTCGACCGAGACCATTGTCCTCGATCCGAAGCGACCCAGCTTTGTCGACCAGTTGGTTTCGGGGATCTGGACGCCACAGGAGATCAATTTGCCAAACGAAGAGCTACGACAGCAGCAGCAGCAGCAGATACCACAAGGAAGACCGCAGTCAGGACAGCGAACGTTCGAAGACACGCTGCCGCGCACCTCGCTGCTGGTCTCGCGCGAGTACTCGCCGTCGCTCGCAGCGTTTGACGTCGGACGCCGCACGCTGGACCCAGAAGAGTACATGGACCTCGAGCAGCCGCGGGAGCAGCGCAACAGTATGAAGAACTTGAGCGAGTTTCGTCCCATTAGCGACCCTTCTGCAGCTGCTGGACCCGCGCTGCCTGGGACGCGGAACGGAGGAAGACCGCGAGGCGTGTCCACCGCATCCGGTTCGTCGCGAGCGCAGGCAGCGCTGAGAAACGACCCGAACGGCACGTTCCGATCGACGACCGTCGAGCGCGCGCGACAGATCTTTGCGTCCAAGCAAGTGCGGCTGCAGGATTCCTGGCACACCGACATGTGGATCTACATGTGCGTATATTGCGTGTTATTTGCTGCTTCTGTCAATCACTGGAAACCGAATCTTGGGTCAGCATTTTTTGACGCTGTTAACGATGCTTTTGGTATCCCAGGAAAAATGCTCACCCTTTCATTGGAACCATTGGCGCTCACCGATGGCACCCGTACAAGCACCGGGATCGAGTCCTCGTGCTCCTCGTGGCTTTATGTAAGTCCGAACTGCGTAGGTTTTGCTGGCTAACCCATCGCTAGACGACGGTCGGTGTCAATCTCGTGTTGCTGACGAACGTGCACTCTTTCTCTTTCCAGTGGTGACGTTCGTCTGCTGCGGGGTGTTTGCGACTCGACAATGTTGCACGACTGTTCTCGATGTACCGATCGCTGTCGTCGATCGAAGACTGAAAGCGGTAGGCGGTGGTGGAATCGCTCAGACTGCGCGCGCACTCTCACGCACTCCCGCTGGGAATGCGCCGCAATGCGTTCCATTCCACGGCGACTGCAGTGGAGCGGACGCAATGTGCACACAAGGATCAGCCTGCGAGTCTGTATTGTCAGGAACTCCACAAAAGCAGTGCATTCCGACGGTAACAGTCTCACAAGCGTGCAGTACGTTATCGTGTCCATCAGGCTGGACGTGTGCGGAAGCCACCCATACATGCGCTCCATCGTCCGATCTCGTGTGCTATCTGCCAAGGACTTGGTCGTCTCCAGCGATGAGTTTTGCTGCAAATACGGATGGCGGCAACGACGACAGCGAAGGCGGCGACGGAATGACGGCGATCGAAGCCATTTTCGGCATTCTGGTGATCGCCAACGAGAACGCAACGTCCAGCAGCTCGACCGAAAGTGCGGCGCACAGCGGCTCCGGTGTCGGAAGTGGGGGTTCGTCAACCTCCCCTTCCGTGGTGATTGACCCGTCCTCATCTGCGTCCAAGGACACCGCGGTCTCTCAGAAATCCGTCTCGGTGGCGCTGACAAAGCCCTCGAATGGCGAAGTGTACAGCGTGTCCTCGACGATTCCAGTCGAGTGGGAAGTTGCTGCCATCTCCGGCGGCGACCAACCGCTCCAGTCCTTCACGGTCGAGTTCAGTGTCGACGGCACCGCGTTCACAACGATCGCGACCGAGGTCACCGCCGCATCCTCGGAGACGAGAGACTCGGAAGAGAGGTCGGTTTTCCATTTCGACTGGCGACTTGACGGGGAAGAAGATGGCGTTGTGTGCACGAAATGCGTGCTGCGGGTATGCGCGATAATCATGGACAGCGCATCCGATTTGTGCATCCGATCCGACGGTGGCGGAGAGCCTTCCACGAGCACCCTCGTCACTGCAGCAAGTGCACCTCGGAAAGGAATCACGTTCCGCATCGTTCGCGAGATTCTCGCGTGTTCCTGTGGGGTATCGCATGCGTCGTTCGTGCAATTCTCGTACGTGATCGCGCTTTGCATCCCCTTCACGGTGCTGTTGCTCGAGCAGCTTGTCACTTTCTACGAATACTCGAAAGTGTTTGGGTGTTTCGCACGTCGAGGCAGTCCAGCGGTGCCGTTGCTGTGCTTCTATGGCCACGGTGCGACGCGGATTGGCCGCGTTCTCGTCGTCGCGGTGCTCGCGGCGGCATGTGTGGGCAGTGGCTTCCAAGTCGCGCGCGTCAACTCGGACAACTTCTACAACCAAAAGGGAAGAGTCGTGCTGCTGTGGCTCGTGGTGTACGCGTTGGCGATCGTGCTCGGGTTTATCTACTGCAGCATGCTCTACTTGGCGATCTTTTCGATGCGATGGAAGCTCGAAGCGCAGCAGAAACGCCAAGTGGGACCGTTGAGTGACTTCAATTTGATCCTTGCGTCGTCCAGCAGCGACCTGAGGCAGCAGCACTCAGCGGGTGGCATTGAACCAATGTAGCCATTCTCAGGCTGCAGTATCTGTGAAATATCTGTGAACACTATGTGCGATGTTAGAGCGCAGTCAAGAAAGTAAATGAATCAAATGCGAGGATCGTAAAAAGCAATCACACCGTCTATTTATCCTCATTTCTTGCTTTATCACATGCATCTCTCTCTCTATAGCTTGGGACTCGACCTCCTCAACTGCATCGGACACTTAGTGCGACACAAAGTTCTTGATCACGGTCTTGCGGTACTGGCGTGTGTGGCTCACGTCTTCGCCATTTGTGAGGGAGTCCATCACGGAGAGCTCTCCGCGGAGATCCGTCTCCATCTTCGTCTTGAGCTCCGCGCCGTGGAACCCCTTGCCCATGAGGTACGCAAGCTTGGCCACACACGCTTCGATGGTCATGTCGAGCGACGTGATCACCCCCATGCGAAGCAGCTTCACCCCCGTCGCGTACGTGTCCAATTGCGTGCGTCCTTGCACGCATTGCGTGGTGATGGTGACGGAAATATTGGAATCGATCGCGCTCTGGACGAGGCGCAGGAAGCCGTCTTTGCGCAGCGGCGCATTCCCCGTTCCGTAGAGCGCGAACACGATCGCCTTCCGTGTATCCTTCGCCTTCGTCTCGTTATGGCGCTGGATGTACCCTTCAATGCAGTCGTCATCGAAGCCAGGCACCAAGTGGAACACGCAAATGTTGGTCGCGAGGTCCGTGAACACACTAAAGCGCCGTCGCGGGTATGGCAGGATCAGCGCTTGGTCGACCGTGGTCTCGACGCCCGTCGACGCCAGAGTGGGGAAGTTTGGCGAGTGGAACGCGTCGACCGACATGTTGGCGATCTTCGTGGTGCGGTTGCCACG
Source organism: Globisporangium heterothallicum (assembly GCA_023334155.1). Classification (NCBI taxonomy): domain Eukaryota; phylum Oomycota; class Peronosporomycetes; order Pythiales; family Pythiaceae; genus Globisporangium; species Globisporangium heterothallicum. The sequence continues at coordinate 38,197 of JAASGH010000130.1, forward strand.
CAACAGCTTGTCGTTCGAGTAGATGCACACCTCGGGGATCGCCAGGTTCGCCGCGCACATCACCGACATGATCAAATTGCGACGCGCATCGCTGTGAGGGTAATGCAGCGGGATCATAGCCCCCGAGATCACCACTGGCTTACCCAGGTATTCCAGCATGAACGACAGCGCAGACGCCGTGTACGCCATCGTGTCCGTCCCCTGCAGCACGACAAACCCATCGTAGTCCCAGTACGCGCTCTCGATCTCACGCGCGATGCGTCCCCAGTCCGCTGGCGACATGTCCGACGAGTCAATCGGGTCTTTCCACTCGCTCACGGTCACGATCGGCATGTTCTCGAAGAGGAACTCGTCCATTTCGCTGATCTTCTTCTCGAGGAAGCCACTGGATGGGTGCAGCACACCCTCGGCATCCGGCACCATCCCAAACGTACCCCCAGTGTAGATGATCAGACAGCGCGCGCGCTCATGGGGTCCACCCACGCCCGACCCTCCCAGCGTCACGACGTTGTGTTTCGGGGTGCCGCAGGACGCATGCTGCGGTGGACTCTTGGCGAAGGACACGGACACGGGGTCGACTCCGTTTCCCGTGGCGAGCGACAGGTTGCTCAAGTTGCGCGTGATCGCCACGGGGCTCGAAGCAGTCGCACTGGCGCCTGTGCGGCGTGGCATCGTCTCCACGGGCTCCACGCCGTGTCTGGTGGCGTCGTTCAGCTCGTCGGCCATGGTACTGCTTGTAGCTCTTCGGTGCTGCTTGAAGAATCGGCGAGTGCGTCATTTACCCACCACCGACGACACCATCGTCAGTTCCCCATCCGCCATGAGACAAACCCTGACCAGCCGGATTGATAGAGAGGGAGAGTGCAAACGGATGGACGGTCGCAGGAAGGTTGCTACAAGAGAGGTACTGGCGCAGACAGATTAAAAGAGAGGTTGCAGTTGAAGTTTACTGTTGTGTGTTTCTGCTGGTTCTTGTGGCTTCTGTTTGACCAAACACAACTGGTTTCACACCGAATACAAAACCGGTCTGATGTACCGGTACACACACCGGTGTTTGGGATGTCAACTCACTGATATTTGTTAGATTCTTCATGACGGGAATCTATCATCTCGTATTCTATCAAGTTAAAGATCGAACAAGGTTAGAGATCTGACCTTGAAGTACCACGTCACTTTGTCGTCGATTCCTGAAAAGTGGATGCGCACTCCAGATAATCCCCCCTCCCTCCATTCGACCGCTCTCTCCTAACTAACCGAGCAAGCAACCAACCAACGAAAGCGCCATGGACGAGCGCAAATACGTGGACGCGGTGGAGCAGGATCTGCTGCAGCGCAAAGCAGACTTCAAGAAGAAAGTGGCCGATGTGTACGTGCTTGTCGCGAACCGGTCTCTGTGTGCGATGATGTGTGCGAGTCTCCCGCTCACTCCCATGCTTGCGATCTTCTTTACAGACGACAGGTGCTTGTGGAGCTTGGACTCGACGGAGGCGTGCTGAGCTACTCGTACAATTTTGCATGGCTCACTGGTGGAGGACGGAGTTTCATCAACATGGCGACCGATGGTACGATCTTTACATGCACACTCGCTTCGTTGGCACCCGCATTGCTGATGGATGTGCTTCGGTGCTGTGTTTGGTTCTTCTTGTGTGTTTGCATTGGCAGGTGGCGTGGGATCGATTTATGTGGACGCTTCCCAGGTGGTTTTGCTCACGAATGAGATTGAAGGTCACCGCTTGATCAACGAAGAGTTCAACGGACTGCAAAGCGAGATCAAGGTGCGAGGAGAGATACTCATTTTTCATGACAAGATGCAGCACTTCATGTGTGTAAATCTGTATCCGCATTCTCTGTGCTACTGTAGCTTCACGAAGACCCATGGTACGCTCCACAGAGTGAGCTCGACTTGGCGAAGGGATTCGCACACAGCGAGCGCGTCGCGATCGATTCTTCGAGCAGTCCATTCGCCGATCGTATCAGCCTGCTGCGCGCGACGCTGACGGAGCACGAGATCTCGCTGTTCCGTTCCTTGGGGAGAGACTGCGGTCGCATCATTGGCGAGGTCGCTCGAAGCGTTCGTCCCAGCATGACGGAGTGGGAGATTGCGGCGCAGCTGTCGGAGAAATCCTGGTCTGCTGGGATCACTCCCGTGGTCGTGCTGATCGCTGCGGATGAGCGCGTCGACGCGATCCGCCACCCGCTCCCGACCCCAAAGCGCGTGAAAAACAAGGTGATGCTCGTGCTCTGCGGCCGTCGCGCCGGCTTTGTGCTCTCGGTCACGCGCATTGTGTACATTACGACGACGCCGAATGCGACCGTCCCAGCCGATCTGCTGCGCCGCCACGACGCCGCCACGTACGTCGATGCCGTGGTGCTCGCGAAGACCGTGCCTGGCGCCGTTGCCAGCGACTTGTTCAAGGCGATCCAAGAGGCGTACCGTGAAAAGGGGTTTGATGGCGAATGGAAACTGCACCACCAAGGCGGATGCGCAGGGTACCAAAGTCGCGAATGGATCGCGAACCCGGTGCTTCAACGTGTGGTGGGCAAAGACCAGGCGTACGCGTGGAACCCGTCGGTCACGGGCACGAAGTCGGAAGACACGGTGCTGATCCAAGAGGCTGGGGGCGAGATCACGCGCGAAGTGCTCAGCGAGTCGCCGAACTGGCCGCTGATCCAGCACACGATCGGTGGCGTCACGATCGCGCGGCCAGCCATTTTGCACCTCGCGTTTTAAGAGACCGGACGGTGACATGCAGTGTCTGTCTGAGGTTCGTCTGGCGTTTGCATGAGCAGTGCGTGTCACGTTGTTTGTATTTTGTGTTTGTTTGGAATGAGACCACAAATGTGCATGTGAGGGAATCACGATGACCACGATGTGCTGGATGCATGTGTTGCCTGTAAATCAATCCACTCCGCATTGGTTGTCCAAAATGCATTGGTTGAAGGGAGGAGAGTCTGTGCGCAATCCGGTGCGCGTTTCCCTCGACGTGCTGCGACAAATACAGTAAGACACACTTCTTTTCCGTGAGAGTGGGATGTGTCCATACGCACTTCATCTTCAACGACAGCCTCATGCAGCACAGATGCAACTCACCCAAAGATGCAATTTTTGTTGTTGTTTTTCGCGGGTCATTACCATTCAGTCGCTGTTGTGGTTGGGATCCATGCATCTCATCCACTTCACCCATCACGACCAATTTTTACTTTCCCCCTCAGAGATCTCTCTTCGTGCCGGCGTTGCGACTCCAGATCCTGATCCAGAGACGTCACATGCTCAGCATCGTCCTCGCTCGTCTTCTCTGCGTTCATTCGTCGATCTGCGCGCTCCAGCTCAAGAGAACGACCCAACCACTCTCCTTCCACGTCTGCTGTCCGACCTGCACCGAACCCAATGAAGTCTTTTGCAACGACGACGACGCTCAGCGTCGTATCCTTCAGCGCGCTGCTGGCACTCGCGGCATCGCTCTCCCTGCCTGTGTGTCAGGACAAGCTCGGCGGCAATTGCGGCGATGGGTCCCGTCCGCGCGAGATGAACTGCTGTGTGAACGGGTACTGCCAGCCCTGGAACAAAGGCTACTACCAGTGCATTGACAAGCCGCGCTTGTGTCCCAAGCAGGAGACCGACATCGACTACTACGGCAACGATCTCAAGACCATCTACGGCATCCTCCCCAACGACTGCTGCGAGCAGTGTAGCAAGACCGATGGCTGCCGCGCGTACACGTTCGTGAACGAGAACCCGGACGGTAAATCTGCGTGCTACTTGAAAAGCGCACAAAGTGGACGTGTCGAGAAGAAAGGCGCCGTGTCTGCGGAGCTGGTGTACGACCCGACTCCGACGCCAAGTCCTCCGACGCCAAGTCCTCCAGCGGGATGTCCCAATGGCGTCGGCGCTCCGTGCGGCAACGCGCAAAGTGGCGCCAAGTGCTGCGTCGACAGCGCGTTCTGTCAACCGTGGAACAGCGGGTACTACCAGTGCATCACCAAACCCGAGAACGCGAAATGCCCCACGGTCGTCGTCGGCATGGACTTTTACGGGAAGGACATTGAAACCAAGTACGGCTTGCTCCCCGACTCGTGCTGTGATGCATGCTTCGTCCACCCGCAGTGCCACATATTCACGTTTGTGAACGAAAACCCGGATGGCCGCAGTGCGTGCTACTTGAAGTCTGGACTCGGGGAACAGCGTCCAAAGGCGAGTGCGATCTCGGGATACAAGGTCAAGATGTAGTGGATGGCGTGCGTACGTTCATCCTCCCAGCATTCCATGCAGGTGGCTTTAGTGGTGGCTTTAGTGGTGGCTTTAGTGGTGGTAGGTTGGAAAAGGACACACACACACACACCTCGGGTGTTTTAACTTTCTCTTCAATGCAATCTTTGTGGTTGTTGGTGATGTTGGCGTGCGACTGCTGCTGCTCTTTCTCTGTGTTTCCTGGCGCTACGATACAATTAGCTGGAGATTTTGTTCTGTCGTTCCCCGGACGAGTTTTCGAGCAATGCTGATCGCTCCCATCGACTGACACATTCAATTACTACGGTGCTATGCAGCATTTCGCCACGACGAGATCTCGCTTTTCGACTCCTGCGATGGACCGACATGTTCGTGTTCAAAGCCGTAGCGGATTCGACAATTCTCGACGCCACAGTCGTACGCTGGCGTGTCGTCATCACGGACTTCGTCGCGCGTTTGCTTCTTCTTCTGACTGCTCGAAGTCCGCAACTTTTCCTGTCTTGTCGTGCTCAGTACGTTGCACATGTTGAGCCACGGCACCAGCCGCGCTTCCCATCGAGTGGCCGCATCGACGACGGATTTCTCATCGAGCGACGCGGAATCCACTTTTTCGCCATTGCGGAAAGCGACGACACAGGGTACCGACTTCAAGCGCAGGTCGCGAACCATGGCGTCACTGCCGCTTGTCCTGTCGTCGCGCACAGGAACCATGTAGAACTTTGTGCCGAGGAACTTCTTGGCGACATGACCCATCTCGTTCACCATCTCGCGCACTGCCATCGCATCCCATTGGGTGCTGCTACTCACAAACACCACACGAGGCACCTCGGGGACACTCTTCAGCTCCTGCGTCAGCGCTGCGGCGTCCACTTCCGAGACGACGCCGTACCCGTCGACCGCATTCTGCAGCGCCACTTGGATCTGCGCTTCCAGTTCTTTCCGGCGCGACGCAAGCACTGCGTCCATGTCGTCCAGTTCAAAGTCCGAGTCGTCATCATCGAGATCCGAGTCGTCGTCATCACTCACAGAGCGAGGTCGCTGTGGGGCAACCAGCACGGGGTCCGGGGTCTGCTTCTTCTGGCTCGCTGCCATGAAATCCTGCGCTGTGGGCTGGAAGAGCTGCTGACGCAGTCGCACTCCTCCAGAAGTCGGATCGTGCGCTGTGAGCACGCGCTTGAGGTCCATGGCTTTCTCGAACTGGCGCTGGTCCCGCTCGCAGCAGGACGCGAGCGTCGGGTCGCTCATGAACTCCGCGTCGTGCTCCGTGTGGTCGTGGCCGGCAGCGCAGCACCCGCCGGTGTGCTCGTGACCTCCATGCGCATGACTCGCCATTTTTCAGCAACGAGGTTGTGGTTCGTTTCTTTGCTTGTAAGATGTTGTCAGTGCGCTCTCGCTAAGTTCGCACCGACTCCCATCTGCGACAGTCTTCCGCATTTAGTGGAGCGAATCGACGTTTATGGTTGTGTTGGTGGTGTGCTTTGATTTGGATGACGCACCTCGACACCTCTGTTAATGCGTACGCTAGCTGCAGACCCTAGATAGAGGAGTGCGTGGAAAGAACCACAGCAGTTTCGAGAAAGCGAAAGTCGACGAGCGATTTGTCGAGATGGCTATTCTACGGAGGTAAACGTGCGCATCTGAGAGACAGCAGTATTGGTTTGTGGGAGATGGCATCATCCTTTCCTTTTTATTCTAGCTGCTTCTAGCGTGTCGACACAGCGATCCAGGAAACTCGCAATTGTGGTTCAGTGTGTAGCGTACTTTGGCATCGATTTCGATCAAATCTTTGTCGGGTGATTCTGAGGACTCTGCGCTCATTGGCTGGAAATAAAATTCTCTCTCGCTGATTGGCGGAAAAGGATCCGGCAGTCGCATGCCAGTCATGTTCCAAAAGAGTACTTTCGCTTTTGAAGCGTCTTGGGAAACGAACCAGTACGCAACTCTTCCCCTCCACAAAGAGGACTCGAAGCACTTGGCGCAGCAACGCCCGCGGAGCCTCTTCTCCTTCCTACCCCGCTCGCTCGCTTCACCCTGGACAGCGAAAGACACACACACACACACAGCACCATTCACTCTCTGTGTGTGTGCGCAACGCAGTGTCTCGTCTTTTCTAGCTGTGCGGCAGCATCTCCAGCAGTGTCTCGTCGCTTCCTCCTCCTCCTCTTCTTGTGAAGAGTCAAGATGCCCGCTCCTCGTGGTCTATTGACCTCCTCGACCGCTGCGCGCGTGATCGCGAAGCGCACGAACAAGCACTTCAGCGCGACCGTGCGCGCGGGTCCACGCAGCATTGCCGGTATCCCCATCAACTTCGGATCCGCTGGTAGCGTGCGCGCCAAGAGCTCTTCTGCGTCTGCGGCGCCGCATGTCGCGACGGAAAGCAGTGGCGCGCAAGAGCCGCTTGACGCGAACCTGTTCAGCAGCCATGGACGCGTGTTGACGATCGCGGATTGGGCCGAGAACGCGCATCGCATCGAGCCACGGTCGACGCTGGAAGTGCCGTTTGAAGCTCCTGTGTTCACGAGTGAGCTGAGCAAGCAACTCGCCGACGTCGAGCAAGCCGCGTTGCCGGACGCCAGTCGCGCCTTCATCAGCGACGAAGAAGTCGACAAATGGTTGGCGGATTTCGAGATCCCAACGGAGCACCTCGCGAAATGCGCCACCACGGAAGAAGTCGCGGACTTGCGTCGTCTGTATGCGCGTCAGCTTCGTTTGGAGTGCTCCGTGTATGAGATGGCGATGGAGAAGCATGAGACGTCGACGCTGAAAGTGCGTCAGATCGGTCGCGCGTCGAACACGAATGCGGCGAAGGATTTGATCCGGAACTGGATGATCCCCGCGCGTGAGTTCATCGAGAACGAGCAAAAGAAGATCCGCGACGGCAAGCACAGCATGGACAGCAACATCTACGGACCGGCGTTGCTGATGTTGAAGGCCGATGTGCTCGCTGCTACTGGGATGAACGTGATGCTGAACACGTGTCTGGGGGATGCCCACGGTCCAAAGTTCATCAAGCTCGCCCTAGCGATGGGGAAAGCCATCCAAGAAGAGATCATCGTGCAGAAAGAGCGCGCCGAAAAGCGTGGCGGTGAAAACAAGTTCTACTTGCAGGTCACGGCGAAGATCGAGAGCGAGTTCGTGAAGGCGAAGATGAAGGCGTACCATGACGATGTGGGTGGGTGGGACAAGCGCATCAACTTGAAGGTTGGTGCGGCGCTGATCGATTGCATCCAGCGATCGTGCTTCATCCCCGTGGAGAAAGGCAGCAAGGACATGTCGACCCAGCCCGCGTTCGTGCACGACTACGTGTTTGAGCGCAACCGCCGCGCAGGTGTGATCAAGATCCACCCGACGATCGCGAACACGGTGCTGAGCACGAAGCCGGGTGCGAACATCTTGCCGTGGACGGCGCGGTACTTGCCGATGCTCGTGCCGCCAAAGAACTGGGACAGTGTCGTCAACGGCGGGTACCTGAAGCTGCACACGAAGATCATGCGTCAGCGCGATTCGGCGTGGCAGATGGACTGCGTCAAGCGCGGCGAGATGGACTCGTTGTTCAAGTCGCTCAACTTGCTCGCGAGCGTGCCGTGGGTGATCAACCAGGATGTGTTGGATGTGATCTTGAAAGTGTGGGAAAACGGCGGTGGTTTTGGGGATCTTCCGCAGCGCACCGATATCGAACCCCCGGAGTGGAAAGCCGAATACGAGCACGACGCCGAGAAGCGCGACACGTACGAGAAGATGGTTCGCAAGGTGCGTTTTGTGTGATATGTGTGTGTGTTGGTGTGTATATTTGTATCCCTGCAACAGAATCAAGCCCAGAACTCGCTCCATTGGTGACCTACGAGTTCTGGGTTCAAACTGATTGCTAGAGCGAGCGCTTGCTGTCGCGTTGGAGAATGCCGATTTGGACGATAGGTTTTCTTTTATTAGAGCTTGTCTGTGTGTTTTTCTACGATAGTGACCCACATGATGTATCTGTGTGCTGTCTGCATTGCGTATGCGTCCCCCCTGCGTACTTGTGTAGTGAATGAAGTACTCACCGCGGATGCATGGTTGTGTTCTCCTGTATGCCTGTAGATTCAACAACGCAACCAAGAGCTGCACTCGCTGCGGTGCGACACGCTGTACAAGCTCCAAGTCGCGGAAGAGTTCAAGAACGAAGAGGCACTGTACTACCCGTACAACATGGATTTCCGCGGTCGCGTGTACCCGATCCCACCAAACCTGAACCACTTGGGGTCGGACTTGTCGCGCAGTTTGCTGATCTTCCGCGACCGCAAGCCGTTGGGCAAGAACGGGTTGCGCTGGATGAAAATCCATCTGGCGAACGTGTTTGGCGTCGACAAGTGCTCGTTCGACGAGCGGGTCGAGTTCACGGATGCGAATCTGGCCAAGGCGGTCGCGTCGGCGCGCGATCCGTTTGGCGAGGGCGACTGTGCGTGGTGGAAGGATGCCGACTACCCGTTCTTGGCGCTGGGCGTGTGCTTTGAGCTGAAGCGTGCGCTGGAGTCGCCCGACCCCGAGAAGTACATGTCCAACATCCCTATCCACCAGGATGGGTCCTGCAACGGACTGCAGCATTATGCGGCACTGGGTCGCGATGCGCTTGGAGGTCAGCAGGTGAACTTGGTGCCAGCGCCGCGTCCTAGCGATGTGTACACGGGTGTGGCGACGCAGGTGATGCGCAAGGTCGAGCGCGACGCGGCGATGGAACTCCCCGAGCACATCCCGGACATGGAGCGTTTCTTGGACGACGACAGTCCGTCCGAGCGCGCTCGCAAGACCGCGATCAAAGAGCAGTGGAACATGCATCGTCGCAAGAAGTACGCGCAGTTCCTGCTGGGGACGATCACGCGCAAGGTCGTGAAGCAAACCGTGATGACGAGCGTGTACGGCGTGACGTACATTGGCGCTCGGAAGCAGATCTCGGCGCGGTTGGAAGAAGTGTTTTTGACGAAAGGGCTGATGATGGATTCTGAGCTGGAAGACCAGATCTACCACGCGTCGTGCTACGCCGCCGAAGTGACCATGGAATCGATGGGGGATCTGTTTACGTCGGCGAGAAACATCATGACGTGGCTCGGCGACTGCGCGTCGAAAGTCGCGAGCAATGGCCAGGCGATGTCGTGGATCACGCCACTGGGACTCCCGGTTGTGCAACCGTACCGTCGCAACACGTCGCAGCAAGTGCGCACGAAAGTGCAGCATGTGCTGATGGTGCTGACGGAGCAGTTGCCCGTGAGCAGTGGTCGGCAGAAGACGGCGTTCCCGCCCAACTTTGTCCACTCGCTGGACTCGACCCACATGCTCATGACGGCGCTGCGGTGCTTGGAAGAAGACCAGATCGCGTTCGCGGCGGTGCACGACAGTTACTGGACTCACGCGTGCTCGGTGGACACGATGAACCAGCGTCTGCGAGAAGAGTTTGTGGATCTGTACCAGAAGCCGTTGCTCGAAGATTTACTGACGGAGCTGCGTTTGCGGTTCCCAAAGACCGAGTTCCAGGACATCCCGGAGTTGGGCACCCTTGACTTGACGGTCGTGAAGGACAGTCCCTACTTTTTCAACTAGAGGAAGGACGTCATGAGTGGAAAAGGAAATGGCGATAGAGAGAGAAGCAAACACACACATATATCTAGGAAGCGTGAGTGCGAAAGAGAGTTTGTGAGGAGGGGTTTTGTAATTTAAAATAAACATGGAACGAGTTGGATACAGACCGAACCGACCGCGAATGCACAGGCGATATGGAGCTGCATTGTTTCCGGATTGCCTTCCACTGGAAGCGAGGTTTATCGTGGTTGCGATGCTGTTCCTCTCGGAGCTCGTCGATTTGGGTTTCGAGCGAGCGACAAACACCACTTTTTCAAGAAACAAAAACAGATAAATCAAAGCGTCGTTCATTCGTTATTTCTCGTCTCCAGAAGATGCTCCTCCATCCTCTTCACGCTCCGCGCACAGAGCACGACCGACCGATCCGCAGCAGACTTTTAATTACTTCTGATCCTCTCGCAGACTCCTCGCTTCTATCGTTCCTTATTTGGTCTTGGCATTGTACGCCAAGCTTTCTTGGTTCAACGGGTTCTGAGGGGAGCGGCGCCACTACAAAATGGTGCAAACAGAGAAGAACAACAGGTGAGGACGAAGATCCAAACAGCCAGTCTCCTGGGGAACCTACACGACGAACGTACCATTTCGCTGAGCTTTTGCTTGTACTGCGAGAGCTTGAGACCCGGGTAGTCTTGCTTCAATTCCGGCATCGTCACTTCTTCGAACGCCTTGTAGGCAGCCTTCGCACGACGCTCGGGGTGCTTCTCCAAGTCCTTATCGCCCACATTCAGCGCGCTCAGCGCGGATTCAATGCTGCGCGCTTCAATGTCGGTGTCGAGATCGCGGTTGCGGTTCTCGCGGAAGTTCGGCTGGTCGAACTGGATGTCGTTCTTGCCGGGCTTCTTCGCACTCTTGGCTTCTTCCTCTTCCCGCAGCGCCCGCATTTGAGCCTGGGTCATCTTGCCCGACGAAGCCGCTGCCGCTGGAGCTGGCGGTGGAGCACGCGAACCCTTGTTGCTCTTCTTCAGCGCAGGTTTCAGCGCTTCCTCCCATGGCTTGTTGAGCTCCTTCTTGTCCTTGGTCTTCGACTTGCGGATCGCGTTCTTGTCTTCCACCTTGGACAACGCGTGCTCTTCGAGCTCCTGGATGCGCTTCAATTCTGCTTTGCGCGCCTCGGTTTCTTGGCGTTTCTTCTCTTCTTCCGCCTTGCGCGACTCGGCACGCGAGTTCGAGCCCTTGGCCCACTCGGCGCTCTCCGCGGCCGCGACGGCAGCGTTCGCCTTGGCGTCCTTGGCGTTCTTCACTGCCGCCTTGCGCGCGTTGCCAGCCTCGACCTTCGTGTTCACTCCTCCGCTCGGCTTCTTTCCCATGCTGCTCTCGCTCTCGTTTCTTCTTCTTCCAATGCTGGTATAATTATGACCACAGAATGCTGCAACCTTCCAGAAGACAATGCGCGTGCCAACGAGTCGGCACGGGTCGTCTGATTGGTGTTTCAAAAACGGGTTGGAAAGTGTCACCGTACAGACTGTTCGGCTTTATGGATCTTTCTAGAGTAGAGAGTTCGTAGAATTGATGCTGCTCCTCTCGAGTCGATGCTAGCCAAAACACAACGAATGCTCGTTTTCTTCAGTAGTTATCTGACACACTTTATATTCGCTCACTATCAATTGCGAGGAGCTTCACGGTGCTGTGGAGGCATTTTGGAGCGAGTTGCCACATCTGCAACCAATATTGGCAAGCGACGCATCATGACGGTGGACGCGTATGGCAAGACCGTCGGCGGCAAATTGAAGCTCAAGGGCGGCCTCTCGCTCAAGTGCGAAACACCACGCATGCACTTCCTATTTACATGCTCCTCGCTGCCTGCTGACGGATTTGCTGCTGTTCTCTCTTTCTGTCCACACAGACCCAAGAAGAGTCAGAAGAAGCACAAGAAGAAGCGCGACCGCGAGTCGGAAGGCGGTGCCAAGGACAGCAGTGCGGCTGCGAACTTCGAACTCGTGAAGGCAAAGGGAAGCGGACGCATTTTATCGTCGGGCACGACTCTGATGGGCCAAGTTGGCACGAAATTCTTGCTCGAATTGAGCGTCGGCGATGCGATTATCATCCAGCACCCGACGTCGCTCATCGAGGAAACGCGGATCGTGCGCATGGTGCTGAGCGACATCTCGGCCGCGATTAGCTCCCCGTTCAGCTCCGATCTGGTCTCCTCGACGTCGTTCCACTATATCAAAGCACCGCCCGAGGAAGACAACGCCGAACAGGAAGAGGTGCAAAAGCTGTTTTCTTGCTCGTTGACTCTCTGTCGCGAACGCCTCGTTTCTTTCCATGCTAACCGATGCGCATGATGGATACCTGTCTGTGTGCATGTAGAAAAAGAAGAAAAGCAAGCATGCCGCAGACGAATCGATCGCGTTCGGGACGTATGCGGGTGGGACCGAAGCGGGTTCCCAGTACACGTATCGCGTGAAGAAAAGCGGCGCGTATGGGGGTTACGCCATCGTCAAAGAGGTGTGCTTATGTGTCCGCACTGCCTGGCACGGACTATGGGCTCTGTGTCTCTATTGACGTGCATTTCCTTTTTCGCTTGCTTGCGACCAACCCTTTTTGTTTGCTGCAGGATGCGAATGTGAACCGAAGTCGGGAGGATCTTCTTGATCTGCGAAGCAAGCGAAAGGGAGACCGACACTGCATGTAAACTCGAGTGACTGATGCAGAACCTTCCAGAGACTACGCTGTAGCTCTTCATGTAGTTCGCACGGCAGAATATATATACTCCATGATGTTGTTTCTGGAGCAAGAACGCGCTGTGCATGTCTCGCTGTCTTTCCTTGCAGGGCGAGCGTTGCTTACCACATGATCGAAGCGAGGAGCGAGCCCCGCTCCTCTGCTGACGGTGTCCTATCTCCATGCTGAGCGCGGAAGTCAGCCATCCAGGCGTCAACGGATCGCAGATTCTGCAGCGGGGTTTCATGCAGGTCTTCGTCACCAGGTGCGTGGGTCGCTTGGACGAACAAGTCCCTCGCTTCCTCCAAGTATCCCTGGCGGAACCGACAGAAACCAGCGTTGTTGAGCAAGTGGAGGCTCTGCGGATACTCGCGCAGCGACTCGAGGTACAGTTTGCAAGCGTGGTCGACTTTCCCCAGCACAAGCAGAGTCTTGGTGCGCTGCAGCTGGGCTTTGAGCGATTTCGTCGGCGCGAACGTGTACGACAGCTCCCACAACACACGGCAATGGCGATCCTCGATGGTGCACCGCGGTGGCGTGGTCATGAGCGCTTCGACTTGGTGTCCGTATACTCGCCAGTCACTTGGATCCACTCTTTTTGTTGTTGTTGCAGCAGGTGCGGGAAACAAGTACACCGTGTGAGTGGGCATGTGCTTCAAAACAAATGCTGCTGTGCTCACCTTAGGTTGTGCGCGTACAGGTCCCTGTCATTTCGCCACGTCTCCATCTGCTTCGTTGAGAACAGCACGGACGTGCACAGTATCGACATGAACGCCAGCCAGGTGTAAAATAGTTTATGCGTGTCGATCGAGTGAGGCGGCTGTCGTTGTCTGGTCGAGCAGGCATCGTCTGCTGGCTGCCTCGCATGCTTTCGTCCTCGATCATTGCGGCTGCCGGTTCGTTCTGGCGAACCTTGTTCTTCGCGTCTCACACTCTCTGCCAATGCCGCTTCATGCTCAGTCTGAGCGTCAGCAAAGAGGAGATCTCCAAGCGCACGACCACCGAACGGAACGACGACTGCGCTGGGAAAGTACGCGTAGCGATTGCAGGCGCGGGAGACCATGCCATGCTGAATGAGTCCCGACGTTGGCAGCAGCATCACAAAGAAGTACAAATACGCCAGCAGCAACTGCGGCGCTTTTTGTGGCTGCAGCGAGCGCAGCACGCTCCACGTTCCGCACAGAACCAATGCCACAAGCGATAAAAGACACTCGGGGTTGCCAAGAACATCCATCTCGTCCTCACGCAATTGGTAGTGCGCACGAAGCTCGGTCGGCCAAACCATGTGTCGTGCTATCCATGCAGGCATCATCAC
>JAASGH010000131.1:0-51854 GCA_023334155.1 Globisporangium heterothallicum
CGTGGCAACCAGCGACTTGCTTTCGATCATCATGATGAAGATCACCAGGTTGCGCTTCACAAATGTCTACGTGTACGACGTCGACGGCAACAATGTCAAGCAAACCGCCCGACTGGTGTACCCAAGCACGATCACGTGGTACGATCTTCTCCATCTGAACGTGAACATCTTATTGTGAGTATTCTGACGGACGAAGCGGTTGTTCGCTGCTGAGGCAAACTCGTACCCTTCAAGCGAAGATGTCTTGATCGGAATGACACTTCTCAACTTTCTGTTACATCTGAACACTTGCAAACGCCTACCATTCGCATTGTACACATCTATCGTTGTGTGCATAGCTTTCATTAGTCGCACTCTGTCCGGCAATCAATACCAGCAGCATCGTTCTCGTGTTTCTAAACATGTATCGAACCTCTGGCGTGGGTAAAATATGGAGTGGTGACGCCTTTGCTCCGTGTCGAACACTCTTCTCTTCCGCGGAGTTCTGGTGCTGATCGCGCGGCACTTTAACGCGTCCTGGATGGTCACCGAAAGGTGCTTTTCTGGCGGGTTTACAAAGGCTGCTATTCTGCCCCTCATCGATCCCGAAATTGGTCATGCGGATTCGATGACGCTGCATTTGTGCTGTTGGATACCATTTCTCCATGACGACTTGGGTCAATTCGATTTTCACCGTCACCGCAGGCGTTGCCATTTTCGCTCTTACGTCGCTTGATCAAACTCGCAAGGTCAACAGCGAAACTGAAGACATCTTGGTGATCATCCGGATGAAGGTCTTGGGGATGAGATTGCGCGATGTGTGCATGCACGAAGCGAATGGCAGTATCCTGAAGCAGACCGCGCAGCTTGTTTATGTGGTGGAATCCACCTCGCGGACCGACCTGGTACATCCGAACGTGGACGTTCTGTCGTTGGTGGTGCGAAGGAAGCAAATGAGCGAGTGAGCGCACGCAGGGATCCGATGCATCCAAAAGTGAACCAATTAAGCCCATCCGTACCTGTACTTATGATACATGCCCGTCCCATGTTGCACTTGCGACAGAAAACTCTTTCTAATTTTTTTGATGAGGAGTGTCGTCGCCGAAATTGATCCTCTCTCATGTGATACGTGGAACAGCTGGGATCAACATGGTTTTGCAGGAGGTAGCGCAAACGACAAGGTGTCCTCCACTATACAATACCTGGTGCCTCTTGCACATGTACACTGCCTCCACAGCAACATCACTTGTAGCAGAACACAGAGCACTGAAATAAGGTCCTGTCGAGCCGTTAACTTTGACGCGTTGTGATTGGGCCAAACGCAGCTGCGGTATCCAGCATCAATTTTGCCAAACTCAAACGTGTACGCACGTGCGTACAAATTTGCCACTCCCCAAATCCCCAACGGAGCCACAAAAAGCTGTTTTGTGGGTCTGCATCAGCGAATCCACACGCTCCTGCTCTCGCTTGGTGGCTACGTAAAGACCACACTCCCATCAACACCTCACGGTTCAAAAAAAGAAACCAGAAAACCGGAGTCCAGTTCCCAGCTTGCCTCACTTGCAACCTTCAATCCAAGAACCCACCAAAACACAGACCCGCAGCGTGTCGATTCGATACCAAAGATCGTGCTCCTTCCTTGGTTCCGTTCAGGTGAGTGAGGGGGTGACGAAAGGTGCAGTTTGTGTCGTCGCCATTTTCGTTCGAGCCATGCAAACCTAAGCAGCCATGTTCATACAGATGACTCGTGGTGCGTGATCGGTGCACTCGCAACTGCGCTATGTGGCACTCGGCGAAGTTCAGACTTGACTGTGAAAGACTGCGGTCCACTGCTCCCTCCTCACGCTTGCATATCCGTGTCTGGATGTGTTGCGGATCTGTGTGCTGAGTGCACACACGTCGGGGGAACGCATGTGAGCTGTTGGCCGCTCTCTTGTTCGCACACAGCTCACAGATCCTTCCTCCCATCTTCCCCGCCTGGTTCACAGTATATTCTTTTTCCTTTTTGTCCGGACAGTTTTTTCCACTCGCCAATCTTTTTCCCATGTGTATCCAAATCAACCCTCTATAACGTGTACTGCTCCCGCAGCTCCTCTTTACCAGACGTAAGCAGTTTCGCGGAATACATGGATGCAGGCATTTGCCTCGTTACGCTTTATACACAGGTGCATGGAATATAGGCAAAGAGGGAACGCGCCGTTGCTGTAGTGTTCGTCGCTCCCGCGCAGAGTTCCGAGTCGCTCCTGATTTTTTTTGCTTTCTTCTCCCACAGAGTGAGTGAACGGAGCCGCTCATTTCGAAAGAAGCCGCAAAGCCCCCAGGACTCTACCACCCCACGATGTCGTCGAAGACCCAGCCAGAAGAAGAGCACGTGCTCAGTGAGATCCAGAAGGTGCTCGACCAGAACCCGGACTTCGGTGTCAAGCGCGTCTCGACGGTGCTCAAGGAGCAGAACCCGGACTGGACCATCAGCGAGAAGCGCGTGACCAAGCTGCTCAAGAAGCACAAGTCCACGCGCATCACGTTCGACGCAAACGACTCGGACTCGACGAGCGAAGACTCGTCGTCGCCAAAGGAGTCTGCTGCGCCGAGTCCTTGGAATGTCGCGCCAACGGCGACGCCTGCGCATGACCCATGGAACACGTCCCCTGTCGTGAACACGACCACGTCGGTGTTCAACACTGTGACGGAGACCACGTCCAAGATCGTGTCGGCATTCAACTTGGAGCCGGTCTCGGAGCCAGAAGCTGCGGTCCACAATCCGTGGAACACGGCGCCAGTGCACGACAAGACGTTCACGGAAACCGTGAAGGAGAACGTCAGCAAAGCGGTGGAGACCGTGAAGGACAAGGCTGAGGATGTCAAGGATGCTGCTTCCGATGCCGTGGAGGCCACTCCTGGTTTCTTTGAAAAGGTGAAGCAAGCTGCTGCTGACGCTGTCGAAGACATCAAGGACACGGCTTCGGATGTCGCTGACAAGGTGTCGGACACTGCCTCGGATGTCGCTGAGAAGGTGAAGGACGCCACTTCGTCTGCTCCATCGCCATGGAATGTCTCCTCGGTTGAAGACAAGTCGTTCAGTACCTCTGTGTCGGACTCGGTCAAGGGAGCTGCTGCCAGTGTGGCTGCCACCGCTACCGCTGGTGTGGCAGCTGTGAAGGAAGCCGTGTCTGATGCCAAGGAGGCTGGACAGTCTGCATGGAACGCCGCTCCAGTGGAAGAGACCACTTTCGTTACTGAGCCAGTGAAGGAACTTGTGACTCCAGTCGTCGTCGTCCCGGTGGTTGAAGAACCAAAGAAGGAAGCCTGGAACTTCACTCCAGTGAAGGAAGAAGCCGAGAAGGTCGCGGAAGCTCTCAAGGAGGGTGTGAAGAAGGGCGAATCCTTTGCCGAATCTGCGGCGGACAAGATTAAGGAAGAAACCGCTGCCGCTGTTGTCGTGCTGAAGAAGGCCGAATCTGCGGTCGAAGACAAGCTCCGCGAAGCCAAGGTCGCTGCTGAAAACTTTGTAGGTTACGAGAACGCGAGTGTCGCCCCAAAGAAGGACAAGAGCGCGCGTGGGTTCCCAGAAAAGGAGAAGGAAGCCTCTGCCTGCGGGATCTGCACTTGTTCCGTGCAATAAGAAGCGGGAAGCTCAACTTCGTCGTTTACCCAACACCACAAACAGGTCACCAATGCACCATCGTCTCCGTTTCCTGCTGGGTTTTGTCGAACATTTGCAATCAAATCTGTCGCTCTTAGACTTATTTCAACCACCCTCAGTACTTAATTATATACATGTGCATTGATGTTATTGTATCCACCTCGATTGGCGTATTGATCGTATTCGTGTGCTGGTGTCGTCGTTGTGGGGATGGTGGAGTTCTGTACGAGCAGTAGCGCATGCGAGTGTCCTGCTGCAACTTTTCTGCATGTCTGCATCGACGTGAGTTTCCCCCATGCATCCCTTGTGCTACTACCATCGGCAGGTGCGGCAGTCCGTTTACCCCACCAGTGCAGGTCGCCATTCGCACAGAGCACAAGTGTATGGCGCACTCCACAGACAACATCAATCGCCGCGTGACCGGAATCTTCCGAGTCAAAGTATCCGCTGCTGGGGTTCGCGACGCGGGGCAATGCTTGGGCTGTTCCTTCATCATGGCCCTACACAGTCCATCCAATCGTTAGATTTATATCCAGAAAGACCTCGTCAAGATTCCAGCAAGGAGCGCACCAGTTGACCATCTTTTCCCCAGCCCCATGTGTAGATGTCGCCGTTCTGCGTACGGACTGCAAGAACCAGCAATGTGATGGATGTCAGTCTAGCCACGGATCGCCAAGCAGGAAGAATAACACAACGGGACGTCAGCGAGGAAACCTGCAGTGTGCCAGCTTCCACAAGCGACTTGGACGAGTGAGCCGCCGCAACTTGGATCCAGTCCTCTCAGCGCATCGACTACGCACGGCTTGCTCTGGTCGCGAGTGGAGCCATGACCCAGTTGGTGGTAGAGACCCCACCCGAAAGTGTATAGTTCTCCTCCATCGGCAGTGAGCAGCGCGCTGTGAGCCCATCCAGCGGCAATCGCTGCAGCTGCAGTGCCTTGAGGAAGAGAAACCTGCGTTGGCGATGCGTGAACCTCTTGCTCTGAGCCAATACCCAGCTGCCCAGACGCGTTGTGGCCCCAACTCCAGACTCGACCGTCGGCGGCGAGTGCGAGGGAGTGCATCCCACCAGCAGCGACGGTTTTGATTTGGCCAGCTCCTTCTGGGAACGCTACCAGGGAAGGTACGGCCACGACCTCTCTTGCCTCGTCTCGAGCCACTTGACCATATCGATTCCAACCCCACGCAAAAACGGCTCCTATGCAAAGTATGGTGTAAGAACCATGTCGGGAGGGATTTTGCACGATCGAAAGAGCAATCACCCACCACTCTGCGAGACGACAAGCGCGTGGTTCGTCCCGCATGTCACCCCCACGCATTTCTCCGGCACTGCGATCCGCGCAGGCAGCACCAGGGTTCTGCTACTTCTTCGTTGCTCCGTGCTTCCCTCACTCTCAGCATCGGCATCGTTTGCTGCTGGCGCTGCTTCAAAGCTGCCAAGCTCCCCGTAGAACGCACTCCCCCATCCGATCACAGCACCATGGACATCGATCCCAATCGAAAACGATTCCCCACCGTCGACGGCAACGAATTCTGTGTCACTAGGAGCTGCGCATTCGCCAAACAAGCTCACGCTGGCGTCGCCATCTTCGTGCGCGACGCAAACACACTTCATTTCTGTTTGGAGCTTTTCGGATGCTTGATCGGACCGATTCAGATCTGATCGAGCACCTGACTCTGATCCATTGTGGGAAGCATTCTCGAAGCTCGCAAAAGCAAAAAGATACCAAGCAGAGCGACGATGCAGCACTGCCACGACGAGCACGAGAGCCACGGCGGCCATGACCACAGCCATGACCACGACCACGACCACGACGTGGAAGACGCCGAAGGGGACTCGCTCTACCCGTACATCGACACCAGCAAGCTGCGCGTGTTGAACGCGGAAGACCCGTCCCACGTGGGACACCCCTTCAAAGCGTACCACGACCGCCATGATCGCACGCGCTTCCTGAGCAGCAACGACGGCGATCCAGAGATCATCATCTACATTCCGTACGTGCTTCTGTGTGGGTCGTATAGTATGCGTTGTATTTTGGGTTCTGTGCGTTTTTTTCATTGAGCGGAGCGAATTGCTTTTCCCTGTAGGTTTACGGAAGCTGTGAGTATCAAGTCGATCTGCATCTCGGGTGGAGAGGATGGATCCCACCCAAAAGCTATCAAGCTGTAAGCGCTACCACCAGTCATTTGCTGCTATTCTGGTCGCGGCGGACTGCTTGATGAGAACACTCTGCACTCAACGCATCCATACGTGTCGTATGTTCCGCATAGGTTTACAAATCGTGGTGACATTGATTTTACGAATGCGAGTGAGCTTCCGGCGCAGCAAAAGCTGGAGCTTGTGGAGGATTTGACGGCGATGGTCGACTACCCGCTTCAGTACGTGGTTAGAATCACTTTGCCTCGCTCTGCGAAGTGTGCTTACGCTCCTCGTGAATTGCCATCACGCTTTTTGCTTCGCAGGATTCGCAAGTTCCAAGGCGTGAGCAGTATCACATTGTTTGTGGAGGACAATTTCGGAGGCGATGACTCGCGCATTTATTACATTGGACTCAAGGGCGAAAGCAAAAAGGTGACTTCCAAGCTTTCGTGCATATAAATAATCTCTACTCCGGAGTTTTCTGATATCGAACGCTGAACTTTCTACAGTGGCGCCATGGTGTCGTTGAAGCTGTGTACGAAAGCCGACCGCAGGCAGCAGACCACAAGGTCGAGGGGGGGACCTTTGGTGGATCCAATTCCTTGAGTTGAGCGATCCGTGGTTGTGTGGTACCAGAAGGAGATGAGTTGCGAGATGTTCGTGTGATCGATGTGAACTAATACGGAGTTGATGATTCTTGTCGCATCTTTTGGAATTGGTGCAGCGCTTGCTCAGCCACTGCAGCCTTGCGCTCTTCTTCGATTCGCTTTTGCTCAAAGCCATGCAGCATCTGGCGCAATTCTTGAGCCAAATCTCCACCAACCTGTTGCTTGTCTTCGTCTTTTTCTTCTTCTTCAAAATCGTCGGAATCTGGAATATCGTGTCCAAATCCATTTCCAGAAAGCTGCTGCACGCTTTCGAGCACACCAGAGCGAGACTTATTAAAACTGCTGTGGTCTACTACTCCAGACATTGAGACTGCTGAAGTGGTCGAAATCTGCAAACCCTCAAGTTCAAGTCTTGCCTCTTGAAGACCGCGTTCAACTGCTGGACTGTCGCTGCCACACTCAATTTCACGTTCATGGACACTCCGATCCATGCGCTTTGTTCTCTTCGGATCCGGTGTTGCACACTCAGACGGACTATCAAGAAATGATTCCCAATTTAGGAAGCTGGTGTTGCTTGCATCGGTGACTTCGCTGGCGTTGTCGTCGTCACATTCAGGGTTATCTTCTACCAAGCTATCTTCAGCAGCAGCGTCTCTCTCAGCAATGTCGGCCCCGCTGTGGTGACTTCGACTTCTGAGGAACAGCTCTCGCTCCACACCAGATTGTCTGCTTAGCGGATTGTGTTTCGACGCAGATGAAGACGGTTCGGACAATTGACTGCGTGAGAGCGATGATCCAACGCCATATGCTTCCAGCGAGATGGACCCGTCATGAATGCTTTCATTCCATTCAGCATCTATCGGCAGAGAAATGTCCATAAACCCCTCTCGCAAACCAGTAGGTGCGATGGACGAGTTCGCAGCAGCAATCGTTCGCGAAGGGGAGCTTCGCTGGGTGTTTCGCAACAAAATGAGTTCACTCTTCTTCTTCAGTTCTTGTCGGAGGATATCAATCTCCTGCTTCAGATCTCGCTCCTTCGCCGCATTCTCGTGTTGTAGCTTTTGGATTCTAGATGCGTATTCGTTTCGCACATTCTTGATATCCGTCGATTGCAGTAAGTCAATTTCAGAGCGCAAGGACTCAATCTCAGCCTCAGCCGACTCATGCTCTTCGAACAGCTTATCAAGTCTTTCCGCGAGCGAATGCTTTGATTCGGCTGCCATACTCAGCTTTTTCGATATCTGGTCGCATTCAGATACAAGCTCTTTCACGCGCTCTGTTAAGATCCTGTTGTCTTGTTCGAGGCGTTCAATGTGAGCGTTGTCCAGCTGCTGTTTGCTTTGTACAGCGTTCATCTCTGCTTCCTTGACTTGATCCTGCTTCGCGAGCGCAGTCTCAACCTCGTACAGTTTCCGCTCCAAGTTGGAGGATAGCATCGACCGCTGCAAAAGCTGCTTCTCGAGCTGTTGGATGTGCTTGCGGTCGGCTACAATTTTACTGTCATGCTCTCTCTGGGTCTTCTTGAGCAAAAAATCCATCTCCTTGCGAAACAGCTCCTGGTTGCGGACTTCGTCTTGCAAGGTTTTGATTTGGTGCATCGCGTCTTGAAGCCTCTCGCCTCGGAAAGCCGTAATCGATGGAGCCATATCCAACGTGTGCGTGGCATTCTTCTTGCAACATGCATGCCACGCAAAATGGCTGGACGTCGAGGTCGAGCCAGCAGTGCTTTTCTTCGCGTGCTTCGTCGACCCTTTCGCATGCAAAAGATCGTTTCTCTCTTTCACGATCTGGGCTGCGTACCGTTCCAGAAACTGCTTCTTCTCTCGCTCGGATTCCACTTCGCGACTCAGCACGCGCACATGGCCACGCACTTGCTCCATTTCTTGCTCAAGCGTCGACGCGTACAACCGCAAATGCGTCGAGAGCATCTCCATCTCCGTATACTTGGGTAGAATGTTGACTACATAACTGAGCAGTCGCTGCGGGTCACTTGTCGGCGGGACGGGCGGAAGCTCCATCGCCGTCAGCGTCTGCTCGACCTCGAGCCATCCCGCGTCGCTCGCCATCTTCCACCGTCATTCACAAACTGCTGAGATCGACCAACAGCAATTCGAAAATGGCGCCAAAATGCCGTCATCTGGAACACACCGTTCGACTGCACCTTGTATAGTGAAAACACTCGTGCAATTCTTTTTTTGAATTGAGGTTGGAGCAAGTTGAAGTGACGTTCACTCTTGAGTATCTGTTTGCAGTCGATTCCGCATTTTTCGTTTTTGGCAGGAGAAGAAGCAACGCGAGCGTCATGGACACGACGGAAGATGGACGCATGAGCGAGGCGTCAAGTGCGCGCAACCGAGGCCGACGCAGGTCGATCGCGTCGCCGATGATAGACGACATGGACGCGGCGCATGGACCTAGTGCGCATGGCGGCCACATCCGTCCGCAGCTGCGATGCAATGCGTGTTGGGACCCGGTTCTTCCAGATCCACAGTCGGCGCAAACATGCTACCGCACGAGTTGCAGCCACTTGTTCTGCGTAAGCGTGCCTTGTTCGCCTCTAAGCGTGATACTAGTCGCTGTTGCTGAAGCGAGGGGGAACAATACGTGCGTGGATGTTGATGCCGTGATTCAGGAAAAATGCGCGTACAAGCACTTTGGAGCGGGACGACTGGTGTGCCCGGCATGTAGAACAGGTGGTTCTTGATCTCCCACTGCCTGTCGAACGTGCGTAATGTATATACTGACAGAATGCACCATGTGACAGATTTGGATCAGTCGTACGTGTCCAATGCTCGCTGAAATGATGGTATTGGCAACCACCTCCTAACACATTTCTGCAGTCGGCGTGGTGGGATTTGCGAAACGTAAGAATGGGCTTGCTACGTAAAGAAGCCTTCGATGCGCAACTGGTTAACGACCTCACTCGTACCCACAGGACAATACATGGTCTTGCTGACGCAAAGGTAGCACTTGTGCTGTGGTTCTGAAGATCTCGTGTTGTTCACTAACAAACCTGCGTTCGGATGGCGCAGAGAGCAGAAGTGGGTGGAATGACCAGATCCCATTCAGATGCCGTGCAAGCATAACGCCGTGTGTGTCCACAACAGGCGATTTGGGAAGAAATGATTGCAGATCCGTCAGCGTGCTTCGGTGAGTAGAAGGCAATTTGCTCGTGCTTCGATGCATCCCAACTGACAAACACATGTGCTGCTTCTAAAGAACACTTCCAACAATCGTTAAGTAAGTGAATTGCCCGGACTCCCAGAATGCTGGCTATAAGCTGAACTCGATGTACTTGACGCAGACTTCGTGATGGTTCGTGATGTTGTCGCCACCGAGGTTGCCGCAGCATGTATTCACGTTGCTTTTACTGCAGTTTCAGCTTGCACAAGACTCATATCGGTAAGTCACATGCCCAATAACTACAAGCAGTGCGTTCTAAACGACTGTTTTGTAGACAGGTACGGTTGGAGTACTTCAAGGCTGCTACAGCAACCGTCGCGGAATGGTTTTCGTGACAATGTCTTCTGTCTCGTATAGGAAGACATCCGACGTCAAATGGGTTGGCGCTTCTGATCAGCCTTTGTGTCTCGGCATGAAAAGATTAACGCACGATATGATGTGAAGCGGAGGAGCAAAAGGCATTCCAAGCTCAGCACGGCGAGAAGTATATTCAGCTGAAAACCTACACGGACCAGATTGAGGCAGAATTACGAGAAATCAAGTCGAAAATGCAAAACCTCGCTACTTCCAACGAAGAATTGCGCGAGGTATACTTGCACAGGTGTCATCGGTTGCAACGGGGCTCTCGTAACGTCGCATCTGCGTAGGCTTACAAAGAGAAGTCTCGTAAATGCCGGAACTGGGAAAAGATGGTGAGCTGGCCAACCGACCAGCGCGGATCACACTGATGACTAATGTGCATATCAGTGCAAGGCTTTGAAAGGGCAATCGAACACTCGGCAATACCCGTCACCCGGCTCGGCAGTGTCTGCCGCCCCGATACTGCATAGTGAAAGTAGCCGCGGGGGACAGTCGCCGCAGTTTGCAAGAGCTGCAGCACGGCCGCTTATTCGACCCTACGTCTCAAGCTCGCAGATGAGACCTCCACTATCTTCATTGTCGCGGCCAGAAACGCCTGCACAGCAGAGACCAAGCGGTGGAGTGTTCGACCGATTTGCAAGACCACAGCTCGGTAGCACCATCTTTGTCGAGCACTCGAAGTGCCAACATCAGCTCATCTCTTTGTGAACCAGGTGTGTCTCGTCCTGCTATTCAGCCAATGCCAGGGACCAGAACACGGATAAATCGTCCTAAAACGCCGCTCCACGCATCGCAGCAGAGCAGATTTATCGCAAAACGGTGCGATACAAGCATCCCCCATAGCTATTGATCCCGTTCGTCTCACGATACCTTTTACAAACAGCCCAACATTTCGCATGTGATTGGCGGACCTTTCCAGCTCCCAGCTGAAGCGCATGGATGGTGCTTCGACGTAGGCGACAAGTGGCATTGACATTGGCAGCGATAAAGATGAATGCAGAGAAGTAGACACTGTGGGCACGCCATTTCCTGTCATTTGAACGTGTCTTATTCGCTTTTTGGTCGCGCTTGGATCCAGATCGCAGCGGAATCAAGTTGCAGCGATGCGTTTTGCATTGCAATGGGATCAGATGCGGGAGTTCCGTATTTCACCAGGAATCTGCTAATATTAGACTCATTCGGCGAAGATAAGTGTTCCAGAATTGGGCAATGCTTGCTCCGACGTCATTCTGTATGCTCCAGGATGCTTGATCAAAGTTGGAGCGGAAAGTGACAATGCGGCCAAAGCTACGCTCCAATAGCTTGATTGAGAAAGCAAAGCCACTTTTCGATCTGTCCGATGACGACGACGACGACGACTCGCTGCAGCAGATGAAAGCGACACCACATTCTCCCCGTTCGCGGAAAAAGAAGTGCAGAAGCGCAATTCGGAGTTCTCTTCCGATCACAACCCCATTTGATGCGGATGAAATCTTTCATGGCGCCGGTGCAACAGGGGAACACCGCACCAGCCCTCCACTCCAACGGACATCCACTACTCCATTAAAACACGTCGACTTGAGCTGCTTGGACTCGGAACTCTCTGGCGTCGAAGACCTTGCGACGGAGGCAGCACGACATTTCATGCACAGCAACAGCAATAGAGAAGCGTCCCAAAGCGCTACCGAGTGTCGTGCAGCCGCATCAGGTGGTACAAAGGCATGTCGGACCGCACGATTTCCATCCCCTCTTGCTCAAGTGATAGTGCCAAAACCCAGAAGAGAAGGAAACACTGCAGCTGATGTCCCAAAGGTATGTGCAAACAACGACAAAAGACGCGTGGTCTTCAAAGAAAAGCGCTACGAACACTGACACTTTCTTATGCATGCAGTCACCTCTGGTATGGGGTTTGCTGAGTGCTGCGAGTCTGTCTTTCCCGTTGTGATTTTGTTGGCTGTGTTTCTGTCAGAAGAGAAGAGGGGAGCTTTCGCCCGTGCGGATCAACACCATCCCCCGAGTTGTCCAACGATTCAGGTTCGTTCAAAAGCAACTGGCCGATTCTGGGCTGCCACAATCCACTGTATCACCACTGGCTGTGTACTCCAAAGGCTGCGCAATCCGGACGAGTTGATCGAAGAAACTGCAGAACGTCGGAGGAGGATGCACGAGGTCCTTTTGTTCCTCTCATCGTTTGTGTTTCTTCCCTCGAATTGACGAGATGGATGGTATATTGTTGTCTCAGCGTGTTCACGTCACGAACTATCGGAGACCAAAGGAAGCAGGACTGGAAGGCATCATGGAAAAAGACCACGGAGGTGTCGCCAAGCAGGTGAAGATGGAGCTCGACGTGTTTTTTGCTTCAAGAGCTTTAGCCCAATTGATGGTTTTATCTTTTTCTGCACTTACAGCTCGGAAGCATTAGAAAACAGGAACATCTCAATCATATCCAGCGGCATATCAACAATACAAAACCATCTCGGAGAGAAAGGTCTGCAGGAGCCGCAACGCGCCAACTGTTGCCCTGCGACTTGGTACATCTTGTCAGTCGTTATTGCCACGAATTGTTCTGCTGTTGGCGCTAACCAGCGACGCATGCATGTGGAAACAGGACATAGATTTCAATGAACCTCCTTGTGTGCGAGTCGGATCAGATGCACAACTCCAAGGAGAGCAGCGCAATATCACCAACACAGAGTTCACTGACCAAATGTGAGGAACACTCGAATTACTTAACGGACGTCAAGAAACAAATAGAAGGAAATTAACTGGGAACGACGACGACTACTTCTCTATGGATTTTGTGCGCGATGGGGGGGGAAGGAGCGCATACTCAGTCCACATTCCTTCGTTCGGAATGGGAGCAACTAAATAAAATGAAGGCTCGTTGACTCGACGCTGTCAGGTTGCATTGTCGTTCAGGACGCTGCCACGTGGAAAAACGCATCCAATCAGTGATGGAGCAGCACTCCAACAGCAAAGTCGAGTGATCTAAGCCACCACACCCTGGATCGTGGTCATGAGCACCTCGATGCGATTCTGAACTGCAGCCGCTCGAGCAACAAGGCGACGTAGAGCGTTTGCCGTCTGATGAACAAGCACACAGAAGAGTAACGTCAGAAAAGCATTCGTCACCACGGAGAGCACATCCAGGGCTGGTCTGCGAAACTTACCTCGCTTGGTGGACGACCAACTTCAGCCAAAATGAGCGTAGTGCCATTCGTTCGGATCTGCTTTGTGGATCCTTTGAGCAGATCCAATTCCCCTAGCACCATCGACGCCAGCGACTGGAATGTCGACGCATTCAAACAGCTTTCAATACCGTCAATCAGCTTTTCAATGTCACCGAGCTGGTTCGCGAGAACGGTATACTTTGGATCCAGCATCGAGGACGACCGAGTCGGTACGACCATCGCATGTGATTGTTGGTGCGAGTAGCGAGCAGGATCTGCCTCCATAGTGAGCGCCAGTCTGTTGTGCCTCATAGGTGAGCTAGTTGTGGACGATCCACCGTAGAAATGAAACGAGATGCCGGCGTCTTGCTTTTTCTCCTGGTGCACTTTTTCAACAAGGGGCTCCACCACGCGCGCACCAAAGGTGTCTCGAGGGGGCGTTATCTGCGCAGCTCGTTCTATTGTACATGCACGACACGGAGTTAGTTGAAGGCAACAACACACATTTTCACACAACGCATGGCATGCATTCAGTCCGCGCACCTCTCTCCAGCGCGACCATCATACTTGTCTCCGGGTGAGCGGGCAATGGAGTTCCTTCCGACAATCTCTGATCGTTTTTCTTCACCGATTCAGCTGGATACGTCCGTCGCCCGGAATACATGGACGAGATACTGTCTTGGCGGTTCAAGAAACTCTTGGAGATCCGCGCTTCGAGACGCTCGGCGCAGGACGACGACGACCGTCCCGAGAGCTTCGTGCCTCTCAGGTCGTCCGAGATCTCGGCGGTAGTGGTAGGTCTGCCTGTTTCAAGATGGCCAACCTGCAGATCTGGATGCTCGTAGTATGCGCTCTCGCTCTTGAAAGGAGCTGGCACAACTGTGTGTGTCGCGGGCTTCTGTCGCACCGCATTGCTCGTGCTTCGCTCGGTTCGCTGCGACTGTTTGAGCTTGTTTTTCTGAAGCGACAAAAGCATCCGCTGCGACATCGTCCTCGGCAAACCTGCGTTCGTAGTATTCGTCGTCGCACTCGCTGGTTTCGCCACAGGTCCCATGCTCACGCTCAGCACGTTCTCGTCGTCGCTGAGGAACGTGAGGCTTCGCATGCGCGCTTCGATCTCCAAGTCAATGTCGCGCTCGACCGTGTCGTCGTCCGAGACATTGCAGACGAACTCCGGGTGCTGCTGCGGTTGTTGCTGGTAGGTTGCGCCAGCATAGTACTGGTGTTCCATGGACACCATCATCGATGGTGCTGGGGGCGGAGCCATGCCGCCATAGCTCGCATAGTTGTAGTTAGAATCCTGGTGAGGATACTGCTGCCGGCGGTCGTGCATGCTGCTGCTGCTGCGGTTGTCGAATATATAGGCGCTCATATTGAGGAATGAATGCCCGGAGGTCGGAAGAAAGAAGAGTCGTTTGCTTTCGCTTTCCGCTTTTCCCCGCCTGGCTTCCTTGATTTTCCCAGAATGACGCCATGAAGACGCCACGCTACACAACACAAACCAACGCTCGAGTCTGTGCGGTCCATCCTCCTTCCCATCCTACTTTCTCGCCAATCAGCACTCGCGGATGAAGATATTAGCCAATCAGGCGCTGGATTGAAAGTGATTCCCATTGTGTATCTGGTTTTGGACGGGGGCATGAAGAAAGGATGCGCACACTCTATGTGCACCTCCTGCTGGCAAGCGCACAAGCGGACACTGACTGCAAGCCCAGGCAGTTTGCGCTTTCCGCAACCGCCCGACGAAACCGGCTGGTTTTGCGTCACTCCCCTTTGTGGCCGCAAGGGTGGAACTCCTGCTGGACGTGCTCGCTCCCATCACACGCTTGCCTCCAATGTGTTCAACTGCATCGCATGCGGTCCCATGCCAATCGGCAGCAACTAACAGCAAGTCCTCTCACACACGCACTCAAAGTGCATCGAACCAATCATTCGATTTTTCCTGATCTGTTGCTTCTCTACGGTAAAACCAACACAAAGCGCAGCTGAGGATCTCAGAGAAAGAGAGCGATGCTGACTAGAGATATTGGTTCCCCTTTCCCTCTGTAAAAGCACCGCACGCAGAAGCGAAAAGTCGCACATCTGCACACACCCTGCAGACATCCATGCGCACATATGAAGCGTATGCGCTTGTCTCTTTGCTCGCTGTATTCACTCGAGGACGATTTACTCTCTCGTCCCTTTGAGTCTACCTGTCAACTTGCCCAAATGTTCGAACATTTTGACCAGGACATCTCCGCAGTGCTTATTTTTCGTTTTCGAACCTTTGTTGATAGATTGGCCAGACCAGATTGAGATCCTTCTGCATCGCGAAAGAAAGAGCGCTATTTGAACAGGATGGGGTCAGTGACCAAAGCGATATACATGCTCTTTGAAGCGATTTGGATCGAGAATGGAGATGATGAAAGGGAGGAAGCGAAGAGCTTGACCAGGCACAGTGACACGTTTTACTTTCGCGCGTCCTGGACTGAACTGTCGGTCGGTGCCGTACTGTAGGAGGAAGGGCGGATCATCCATTGAGCACGACACGCGTTTTTCCACACTCACGCACACACACTAGGTGCCGGCAGTCCACATGGCCGCGCAGAGACCGTCGCCATGATCCCGAAATGCAGCAGAGCGAATATTCTCATGCCACAGGCTGGATTCTTCGTGTCCGATCCCAGGATCCTCCGCACAAGTCAGAATGTAGATTGAGAATAGTATGCTCCGACTAATGTTTCCTTTTTGGGAAGGGGGGATATCATCATCCATGAACACGTCTTGAACGCGGTTCGAATCCAGTGCGAGGTTCGAACCGCAGTTTCTTTCGCTGCAGCCCGCGCTCAATGCAACTCGGTAGTGTTTGTTGAAGTCGTCGCGTCGTCTTTCTCGATTGGTCCACATCCAAACTGACTCTCTGCGAATGACCCGACCGCGTTTGTCAGTCCGGTATTCACAGAGCAACCGCGTTGCAGTGTGCCACGGATGTAACGACAGCGTTTGGAGAGCAGTCACAAAGAGAACTCACGGACGGTCACTGTGTGACCTGGATTCCTGCCTTTCCTCCAGTCCCACAGCCTCAGTAAATGTCACGACAAACAGGGAGCGGAGGGGGAAACGCTGAAGCCGAGCGTCGATAGTCGAAACATGGACCCTTCCGAGTTGCATGTCCGATCCACTTCGTTGCAGGACGGATCGTCTGTCTGCTCACGGGTTCCGCACAAAGACACTTTCTCCCATCGTGAACCGGATGTATGCTCTCGCACAAATGGCGAACGACACCAGTCAACTCAAGACCCAGCACCACTACCAGTAAAGAAAGGCTCGGGACGCAGCTTTGCGCGCACCAAGTGGCGGTTGACTCGATGCGAAGGGTTTAGAGTCGAGTTTCCTTGGAAGTTTTCTGCTTTTTCCCACATGCTGGGCGACGCTGTTCGTTTCCTTGTTCAACGACGCCACTCTGTCCCAGCACACAAGCGTGCAAACGTGAGCAAGCGTAGCTAGAGCGCTCGGAGTATCCACCGATTTCATTGACGGACCAATTTTCTCATGCGACGACTGTATCCGGATACAAACCAAAGGAGTCAGCACGAAACCGCCACCTTTCTTCTTTCAGTAGCGAGTGGGTCCGCCCCACATGTGGCCCGCATCCAAATATATGGACCGGTCCACGCATCGCTCCACACTGTGTGGAGCTGGTCGTCGTCTCAGAGGGTCTCACAATCCTATCACGAGCAGTTCGGATGTTTTCTGCGCACCACATCCACCACCGCACACAACCCGCACACAGCACCACCCGCAACAACCAGTGATTTCATCGCCCTCACCCAACATGTTGAAGATTCCCCTCATCCAGCATCTCGCTTCAAAGACCATCACTCCATCAACATACATATCCCCCAACCGATCACCAATCACGTTGCAAAATCGGGGGGAAACGACCATTTCTAAACGCGTTTCTATCTCTATCGTTTCTAACGTGTAGCAGTTGGAGCTCGCTTGGTGTGCTCGGTCGATGATGTTGAGCTTCAATTCCCCAGCGGTGCCGCACCACTCAAGTCGAAGTTTCCCCCTTCCCCGCCCCTCTGCTCCTCGCGACGCCATGGCCCCCACCGCGCTCGCCGTGCTCTGCGGCCATGCTCCCTCCCCAGACGCCCTCGTGGCGCTCGCGAAGGACCTGGTCGCCGGTGGACTGCGAGTCGCCGTGCTCAGCTCTGCCGCTCTCAGCGCCGCGCTCGTGGCGGCGAAAGTGCCGCACATCCCTGTGGCCGCGCCGTCGGAAGTGCAATTGCTGCTCGCCGACCGCATCGAGCTCGTCGTCGCGTCGCCACCGACGATCGCTGCCGGTGAATCCGCCAAGAGCAAGCACGCGCTCCTGGAGCAATGGGTCAACGGTGCGTACTCGTTCGTGCGCACTGCGGCGTGGAACCACAAGCAGATCAGCGTCGTCATCGACGAGCACGATCTTGCGCAAGTGAAGGCCAAGATCTCGAGCAACGGCACGCTCGCGTTCTCCGTGAAGGAGCGACGCCTGCTCGCGGAGAAAGCCTTCTCGTTCTTTGCGCAATTGGACCAATCCATTGCCGCCAGTCTCCACAACGACAACGGTGGGTAGCAGTATAGCAATGTACGCCGTTTCTTGGCTTGTTGTATGAGAGTGTTGCTGACGAAACTGTGTTGCTGCTCTTGCAGAGATCTTGCACGACGTTCTCCTTGTCGGAAACGGAGGCAGAGAACACACCATTGCCTGGAAGCTTGCGCAATCGCCTTCGACTGGCAAAATCTATGTTGCCCCCGGCAATGCCGGTACGGACGGCGCTGCGAATGGCAGCATCTCCAATGTCAACATCGGAGTCGGCAACCACGACGAGTTGATCGCCTTTGCCATCAGCAAGGGTGTGTCTCTCTGTGTTGTCGGACCGGAGGCTCCGTTGGTGGATGGTCTTGCCGACAAGATGAACGCTGCTGGCATCCCAACGTTTGGACCAAGTGCCAAGGCTGCGCAGTTGGAAGCCTCGAAGGCGTTCTCCAAGGACTTTATGCAGCGCAACAACATCCCAACTGCTGCCTACAAGAATTTCACCGACTATGAGGCTGCGAAGGCGTACGTGGACTCCATTGACCACCGGATCGTTGTCAAGGCATCTGGTATCGCTGCTGGCAAGGGTGTCTTGATTCCTCAATCGAAAGAAGAAACGTACACTGCTTTGAAAGAAGTGATGCTCGATAAGGCTTTCGGATCTGCTGGCGACGAAGTCGTTTTGGAAGAGCTCATGACAGGCGAAGAAGTGTCGCTTCTCGCCTTCTCTGATGGTGACCGTGTCATCACGATGCCTGGCGCTCAAGACCACAAGCGTATCTTTGACAACGATCAAGGTCCAAACACCGGTGGGATGGGTGTGTACGCGCCAGCTCCATGCCTGACCCCTGAACTCGAGCGCGAATGCATCGCCATTGTCGAGCGCTCCATCGCTGCTATGAAGGCGGAAGGTATTCCATACGTCGGTGTCATCTACCCTGGATTCATGCTCACGCCAACTGGTCCGAAGATTGTGGAGTACAACTGTCGCTTCGGAGACCCAGAGACGCAAGTGCTTCTCCCTTTGCTGAACAGCGACTTGTTCGAGATCATGCGCGCGTGCGTGGAAAACCGATTGGAAAAGTCGCTTGTCTCGTGGAAGAGCGGCGCTGCGGCGTCCGTCGTGTTGGCATCTCAGGGATACCCAGATAGCTATCCAAAAGGCAAAATCATCACTGGCATTGATGCTGCCAACAACTTGGACAGCGTGGATGTGTTCCATGCCGGCACTACGCTGGACAGCGCGGGCAACCTCGTGACTTCTGGCGGTCGTGTGCTTGCTGTCACTGCGTACGATTCGACGCTTGAAGGGGCGATCAAGCGCGCGTACGGTGGCGTCGCGAAGATCCAGTTTGAAGGTGCGCAGCACCGCTCCGATATCGGGCTCAAGGGTTTGTTGCATGGTGCAAAGAAGCTGCGAATCGCTGTTCTCGGCTCGACGCGCGGCAGCAGCATGCAGCCAATCATCGATGCGATTGAAGCTGGTCAGTTGAACGCCAGCATTGACATCGTCGTCAGCAACAAAGAAGACGCTGGCATCCTCGAGCGTGCCAAGAAGCACAACATCGAAGCCGTCGCTCTGTCCTCGACTGGTCTTTCCCGAGCCGCGTTTGACGCTGAGGTGTCCAAGACGATCAAGAGCAAGAATGTCGATTTGGTTCTCTTGATAGGATACATGCGGATTTTGTCCGGGGAGTTCTGCAAGGAGTGGGAGAACAAGGTGCTTAACGTCCACCCGTCGCTCCTTCCGGACTTCGCTGGCGGAATGGACTTGGCTGTTCACCAAGCCGTGATCGATGCGAAGAAGACCCAAAGTGGATGCACCATTCACTTCGTTACTGAGGATGTTGATGCCGGTCCAATCGCTGTGCAGCTGAAGTGTCCAGTGCTCCCGACCGACACCGCCGAGACCCTCAAGAGCCGAGTTCAGCCGCTTGAAGGCGCTGCGTTCCTCCACGCCATCAAGTTGGCTCAAACTGGTTTGTTGCTGAAGCAGTCGCAAACGAAGAAAGAAATCACGTACGCGGACGCCGGTGTGAGCATTGACGCGGGTAACAAACTGGTGGATATGATCAAGCCATACTGTAAATCCACTGTCCGAGTTGGTTGTGATGCTGATCTTGGTGGCTTCGGCGGTCTTTTCGACCTCCAAGCTGCTGGTTACGACAAAGACACTGTGCTTGTTGCTTGCACGGATGGCGTGGGCACCAAGCTGCGCGTCGCCCAGCTTTCGAAGAAGCACGACACTGTTGGCATCGATCTTGTTGCGATGTGTGTGAACGATCTTATCGTTCAAGGCGCGGAGCCTCTTTTCTTCTTGGACTACTATGCTACTGGCAAGTTGGAAGTCAACGAAGCCGCTGATGTCGTCAAGGGCATCGCTGAAGGATGCCGACAGTCCTTGTGTGGCTTGATCGGTGGTGAAACTGCTGAGATGCCATCGATGTACCACGATGGTGATTATGATATGGCAGGTTTCTGTGTCGGAGCTGTTCGCAAGAGCGCGATCCTCCCACTCCCTGTGCACACAGGTTTCACGGTGCTTGGCTTGGCGTCGTCTGGTGTCCACTCCAATGGTTACTCGCTGGTGAGAAAACTGGTGGAAGTCTCCGGTCTTGCATACAGCGATCCATCTCCTTTCGAGGCTGGAAAGAAGCTTGGCGAAAGTCTTTTGACTCCTACGAAGATCTATGTCCAGCAGCTGATGCCAACCGTGAAGAAGGGTCTGATCCACGCGCTCGCACACATTACCGGCGGTGGGCTGTTGGAAAACATTCCTCGTGTACTCACGAAGGACTTGGCGGTCGAGATCGAGTGTTCGAGCTGGCCGCTCCCTCCAGTGTTCAAGTGGCTTCAGAAAATGGGCAACTTGTCCACGACCGAGATTGCTCGTACATTCAACTGCGGCATCGGTATGGTGCTGATGCTGCCGAACGAAAACGTCGCTGAAGTCGTGCAGTCGATCGAAGCAACGGGTGAGAAGGTGTTCCACTTGGGCAAGGTGGTCGCAAGAGAAGCCGACGGCGAACAAGTCATCTTGAAGGGCGTCATCGCATAAGTACCTTCCTCCCTCCATTACATCTCCACAAACTGAATTTCAAACTACACATTTTTTGTTACAGATTTATATCGTGCGCTATTTATTATGTGAACATGTGTGTATTTCATTTCCTCGTTGGCGGATTGCCGTTTGGGCTCGCATGCTACAAGCGCGAGTGCTTACCGAGCAGTAGCAGCAGCGTCAAGATTGACAAGAAGACCTCGGCGCAAATCAGAGCGATCGCGAGTCCATTGAAGACCTGGTCGAGTCGCACGCTGTGTGGAGAAGGAGAGTTAGCATTGCATCGTTCTCTGTTGTGACTCATTTTCATGGACATGCATCTTGCTGTACGTGCGCGTAGGTTTGAAGCTGCAGGTAGTAAATGTTGCACACCAGCGTCGGGATTGCGAGGACCATCGATAAAATCAACGGTCCAACCTGCTTCGTCTTGTTGCCTTTCGAAGCTAGAAGCGCGATACGTTACGATGCGCACTCGCGAGCGTGGGTATGAAAGCATGTGCGTGCGTACATTGGAATAGCCGCGTGTTTTCAATGACCAGGTACAGGAAGAGGAAGATGAGATCCCAGGTGTACGCTCCAGTGGGAGGGTATGGCAACATGATTCCTGCTCAGCGCAGCAGCGTCAATGTGAGCTCGATTTGTAGCAAATCACTGAAGAGTGCGCAGGACACGAGCATCCATTACCTTTGTAGACGAAGAGCGCGAGGGTGACTATGACAAACATGTACAGATACCATTGGTGGCACGCGAGAAAGATTTGGAGGAGCAGACTCGAAATCTACACACCCACACGCAACGGTAAGTTTCGCAAGGACATGCACCACAATACGCAGCCACGTAGCACAGATTAACTGGCGAACATTGTGTGCTAGGGGAGGAGAGCCGTTCATAGAGTAGACCGAGTGAGCAACGTAAGTAAATGCGTCTAGCAATCAGGCATTCCAAGACCAGAATGATGGAACACCTACGCACATGTAAGCTCCATTCCGTCCCTGCGTGAACAAAAAGCTGCGTCTCCTGAAGATCCACTGCGTTTCTTCACAAGTTGCAGCAACGAAAATTTTGGTTCGAAGCTGCCGTTTCACGAGCACGAGAGAAGCACGTTATTTTTGCCTGCGATAACTGGAAAACGCTGCTCCCGAGCCGAAGACAATTGACGTTCATTATTAAGCTCATTTCGAGCGAAATGACCAAGTGTTTCCTGTAATTGTGTGTGGGACTGGAGAGAGGGACATCGGTTTGCTTGACGAGCCTTCTTTTCTCTCATGGACTTGTACGGGCGTCCGCAAGCTCCAGGGAGGAGCTCCCCGAATGTCGCGTTCCTGAATGAGCGACCAACGTACGCGAACGAAACAAGTTTCCGTATCCGTAGCGATTGGACTGGCTCACTTTGCTGTTCTCTGTATTGTTTCTGATGGGGTGATGTAGGTCGCAATCGTTTCCTTCGCGATTCACCGCGCCTTCAGGGAATAATCCAATCAAGATTGAAGAGATCTTGCACATCCATGGCGAAAACATTCCAGACAGCAACCATCAGAAAACCCCGAGCCCATTTCTGAAAGTGTCCAGCAATCAGCAGCACAATCGGCCTCCAAGCATACGCATGAACAGGTTGGTATTTGTGCGGTTTTTGTTACGTTGCTGACCTCAGTCCTCGGTGCAGTGGTTGGGTATTAACTCGTCGGGTGTGGGAAATGTTGCTCAGACCTCAGAGCGGAGGCGTGCGGCGACCAGGTATTAATCTTTTTGACAACCGAGCAAGACGCACGCACATATTTCGTCACAATAGGGTTTTGCGCACTTCCAAACAATAGAACCCACAGACTCATCCTTCCTGGTGAAGCAAAGACCGCGTACAGCTCGCGATGGGGCTCGGACACTCCCACCGGGACATCCCGGAACTCATGGGGAGTTCATTGGAAACCGAACTCTGCGCTGCGAAGGTTGGTAGCTCTTCGCTATGAACGCTGTTTCTGTCGTCTCCAGGGATATTGATTACTCGATGCACTTTGTTGTAGAATCCGATCGCGAAACAGATGAAACGAACATCGAAAGCCGTGAGAGAGTCGACACTTCCCGATCAAATCCTTTTCCTTCCGCAACGAGTTTGGACGAGCGGTATCTTCGCCAGTTGAAACATGAGATCCTGTACCTGAACCAACTGACTCATGAGAAAAATGTGCTGGAAACTCCACAAACTCGATCCCATAACCACCACATCAAGAATGTGCAAAAGATTCGCGAGCACAAACAATTCTTGGTAGGAATCGACGTTCAGGACCAGGAATCCCTCCGAGCGCTGCTTGGACGCTACAACTACTCATTAGATCCTGCTCAAGTACGTGTGTGTTCGCCCTGTTTTGCAACAAAACAATCACCTTGAATGGTAACTCGACCAACCAACTAACCCGAGTTTGTTTCCTGCGAACCTCAACGTTTCCCAGGTGACTGCAGCAAAAGCAAAGCTCGAGGCAATCTTATCGGAATCGCTCACTAAGCTCATGGGACTATACATCGCTGTGGAAAAGGAGGAAACTATCGATGGCAGTGGTTCTCGATCCGATCTCCAGCAAAATGAACGCGAAAATGTCGAGCTCAAAGGACCACCGGGTTCTGTTGGCATCGGGGCATCGTTCAGTAACGGTTGTGCTACAAGTCCGGCATCGATCTATGCCGGCAGTTTGCTTGGGATTTTGCAGCAGACAGAGGTCTGTCTTGTGCGAGAGGGAAAATGGATCGTGTTTCCCAATGTCCAACTCACGATGCGTCGTATCTCTCTCTAGGTGCTGAAGAAAAAGATGCTAGCAGTCAGCGCAGAAAAGGACGTGATGGCTCTCGCTATGGCTGAGAAAGACAAGCAACTCGCACAACTGACAGAAGACATGATTTTCTTCAAAGACGCATTGGCTACGGTAGCGCTTTCCGTTTTGTGCGTCTATTGTATCCTCATAAACGTCTCATGCTGTGCATTTGTTCGAACCTTTGCTTGCAGAGCAAGGGATCGTCGATAGGGTGGCCACAACTGCAATCGAATTGGCGTAAAGCGGTTGCGCTCGCGAAGCAAGACAGCGAGTCACAAGAAGCGACCATGTCCGCGCGATCAAGTGCTTCTTCGGACTCCCATTTCGAGAAGCAAGTCGACCATGCGATGACAATCAGCGTTTTAGAGAAAGAGATCGACAAACTGCAACTATCCGCACAGGCATACCAAAGAGAGAAAGATACGCTGAGCAAAGAGGTGCGTCTTTTATGTCTATCTTGACGGTAGACAGAGTCGACAACAAACGAAGACTCACCGTTGACACCATCCATGCAGTTGGTTGAGTTGAAGGCTCAGCTGGACGGTTCAAAAGATCTATTGAGCCATGCATCGGATCGCCTACAAGAAACTGTCCAGTCAAACGCGAGAGAGCTGGACGAGCTGGTACGAAAGCAATCGATGCTCCATGCTGACCTCGTGAAATACTCATCGATCCATTTTCTATACGTGGCGCATGATCCTAGCGCGTGAGGATGGGTGCTCAGCTGGCGACTGCAGCGAAGGCTCTTTCAGCAGCAACGGAGCGGTACAACGCGCTCGAGGAATCTGCAGCACTCGAAACACATCAACTGCGGCGTGATAACCAAGAGTTTGAAAACCTTCTTCGAAGGAAAGACGAGGAGCTGCAGCGGAAGAAGCAGTCTGCCTCAACAGAGCTGCAGGTCAAAGCTGCACGCCAACTCCAGCTGGCAACGGAGCAGGTGGAGAAACTCAAGGCAGACTTAACGCGGTCGGGACAGAAACAGATTGGTCTGGCGACGGAACTCGAAACTTTCAAGCTGCAACACACTGTCGTCGTCGAAGACCTGCGAGTTGAATTGAGCGATCTGTCACGTCAGATGCGCGAGCAAGCATTCGAGTTGGCGAAAGCACAAAAGTCAGTAGAAGAGAGAGACATGAACCTCCAACTTGCAGCAAACCGCTTACGTGCAAGCGTTGAAGAAGTGGAGCGGCAGAAAACCCAACTCGTTCATCAAGAGAACCAGCTTGCGTTGCTCGAGTCGAAGCTGAGTCGATCTATTCCAGTCGACGACGAAGAGATGCAGCGAAGACGGCAACATGACGAAAGCAATTGGAATCAACGGCTTGCTGCGTTGGAGCATGCGTTAGCTGCAGAGAAACAGACGATGTCCTTGCTGAAGGAGCAGCAGCGCACTTCGATTAGCATCGAGCGAGAAAAAGCAGCGCATGCCGTAGCTCGGGCGAAAGCTGTCGCAGAAGAGCTCGAGGTTGCAAATCTGTGCTTAGCCGAGCGCAAGAAACAACGAGAGCAGGAGAAGAAAGCGTTCGACGATGAAAAGCAAGAGCTACGAGACCGGATTACTTCTCTAGCGAAGGAGATTGAGAGTCTCCAGCGACAGTCTGCAAACAGCGAAGAAGTCGGAAATCGAAAATGCCTGGAGTTCGAAATCGACCGTTTGAGTGAACAGCTTCGAATAGCGAGACACGAGACTGAGACGAT
Source organism: Globisporangium heterothallicum (assembly GCA_023334155.1). Taxonomy (NCBI): domain Eukaryota; phylum Oomycota; class Peronosporomycetes; order Pythiales; family Pythiaceae; genus Globisporangium; species Globisporangium heterothallicum. The sequence goes on from JAASGH010000131.1 coordinate 25,186, forward strand.
TCAACGTGAGGCTCGGAAGCGCGTTGAAGAGGTCGCTGAGCAAACGAAAAAGATCCAATTGGAGTACGAAGCATCCAGGAAGGTGGAAATGGAACAAGAAATCAGTAAGCATAAATCTGCTGCGAGTTTGGCCGAGAGAGCCGAGCTTGAGGTGAGGCATGCACTGGAAACGTTGATGGAAGAACGTGATTTCCTCGCACACAAGGTCCAGAGCATGGAAAGAGCCACCCCGCGAAGTACTTCGGCACTTTCGGAAACGAGAGTCGAATTGCAAAAGGCCAAGCAGAAAATCGCTGTGCTCGAGGAGAAACTCGCACGAGGCGATACCAGTCGAAGCAAAGACGTGGAAGGAAAAATTGCCCAACTGTCTGCTCGTGAACGTCGGTCGGCAGAGGAGCAAAAGTGAGTTGCAGGACGGATTTGTGTTGTATGTAGTTGTATGCATTTGCGAGTATTGACCACCATCGATCTGTTCTCGTGATGAAATGGATCAGAGCTTTGAGAAAACAGCGGAACGAGCTGAGTGCGGAAAGGAGAGAGTTTCAAACGGAAAAGTACGCTTTTGATCAAGAGAAAGCTGCCAATGCGGCTGGTGTGGCGAAGCTACAGGAAGACAAGCGTCTGATCAAGCAAGTCATCGTGGTTCTTGTCCAGCGTCTGAGGTTGCAATTGGAGCTTTTGGCGATTGTACCTTCTGAAGTAAGCGCGAAGAAGGAAACGCGAGGCTTTGGCCATCGTGATCTCCACGGCTCGACTCTCAACGACTTTCTCCACAAGTTCCAAAACCAGCACGTGGAGAAATGGCGAGGTATGCAATCGAAATGGGAAGAACTGCAGCAGGCTCTGGATGATGCAGACTGGCAACTACTTCACATGAAGAATCGATTGGAAGAGCTTACTTTGGAGCAGTTCGTCGCGAAACCTGGAAACCTGACGACCACGCCAAAAGCTCATGGTGGTAATGTGGGTAGCAGTGTCAGTCCGTTTTCAGATGCGATCGCTGCAGGCAAAGAGACTGTCCCTGTCGCTGAGCACTTGAAGGCTAGCTCGTCCAGTCGAAACCTGGCTCCCGATGCAAGCGACAGAGTCGCGCTCGCGAGTGCCATTGCAAAAGGTGAGTAATTGGATTCTTGTGTGTGTCCATGAGACAATCTCTCCTCACGGATCCCTGGTTCTTTATTTGGTGGAATGGTATGAATAGCGGAGGAGCAGGAAACATTTGCGCTCGCGCTCGCGAAAGAGATGCAAGCCATGAAGGACAGCTACGAGGCGAAGATCGAGGTCCTGCAGCATGAAGTGCGCGCTATCCAGAAATTGCGCATGGAGTCATCTCAGAGACTTCGAGCGGACTTGGACGACGAGCGCAAAAGAAACCAGCACGTTGTAAGTGTGTGTTGTTTTTGTGGCTGCTGTGCACGGTTCTTCGAATGTTGCTGATTGTTCTTCCTAACGCCGTGTTTACTGCTGTTTGTTCTGATTTTCACCCTGCATGTGGATGTCGCACATGCACTCACGCTTTCGTGGACCCATTAACGAATTCCGACTGAAACCACGATGGTGCAACAACAGGTGGCACAGCTGAGCGACAAGTGCGCCGCGCTTGAAGCTCGCCTCGCTGCACTCCAGAAGGCTTTCACGGGACTCCAGGACCAGGAAATCGATCTCCTCGAAAGATACGCCGACGCGTCCAACGAGACGTTCCGGCGCGAGATCATGCACTCGCTCTTCCAGCTGATCTCGGACTCGTGTCGAGACGAAATGGCGCAGCGGCAGCATCGGCGTCAGGACCGCTTGGAGAAGCTGCACGCGTACTGCGGATCTTCCTCTGTCGCAGTCGAGCGAGACGACAAGAAACAACTGCAGTAGCGACAGCCATCATTGGCATCCTGGTGCTTTTCTTCGCGAACGTGCATCCAGGTCGCATGGAACACTTGGCGAAGATACCTACAGTCGATCGTGTGCTGTACCTTGAAGGAGCGCAGCATGTTCTTATTTTATCTCATTGTCGAAAGCAAGAGAGAGAGAGAAAGAAGCGCAATCGAGACTCGAGCTGTAACACGTAATCGTCCACAAGAGCTCCTCCGGTGTTGATGGTGTCATCCGCACCAGCTGGTCACCATGCTGGTTACAGAACACAGCCACTAAAACCTCCACAATATCATATCCTCTTCCGCACGACTCTATCCGAAAGCAGAATGTGCTCAGCATCGGAGCTCCACTGCGCCTGCGAGATCGGATATTCTCCGTCGCGGTCCGGACACCAACAATCAAGTGGCAAACGGTAGACAGCCCATCTCCGCTCTCATCTTCTTCAGTCAGCTGGAAAAGCTTGAAGCCATGAGCGTTAAAGCAGTGCATTGAACTTTGTCAGTGTCTCAGAACGCATTGTGTGGGGACGGACGGTGGGATCCGAAAGGATGGGGGTTCATCATTTCATGCGCTCCTCGACCACAACTCAAGCAGCTTTTCTTTTCCAATCTGTTGCGTGCCGGTCCTCTGCACTCATTCACATAGAAAACCTCACATGCACCTCGAGATGTGCCGCCGCTGCGCTTTGCGCGTCTTTGAAAAGCGTTGGGAGACACAGAACGGAATCGCCAAAGGAAACACGTGATAGCGAACCGGCGCCATGCAACCCGGAAAGATTCCACGAAGACCATTCAAGATCGAGCTGGGAGTGCAGCCATGATCGAGTCGTCTGGGTCTCATGCCACCACTTTCCGCTCGCTCGTCTCTCGCCAGTGATGCTGTGATGATGTAGTGTCCAGATCGGACAGGGCTGGGTCTGCATTGCCGAAAGAAAGAGCGGATCCCAAAAGAGAAAGGGCGCGGGTAGGGGGTCCGGGTGACGTGTTGTGGTGTTGTGTGCTGAAAAAAGATGCTGTCCTGTCTCTCGCATTGTGAACTGATGCACCCAGCAAATGGGTGCGGTTCCAAAACGGGGTGCACTCCTGAGGTCGCTGTTGGGTGTGTGTGTGCTGTTGGAAAGTCGACTTGGATAAAGTATTCTGCGAGCGAATCTTCGTTGCCGACTCGAGCGTGTTTTGCGATGAACCCATGTTGAGTTTCTGATCGGGAACCACACCAGCTTGAAACCCATTCTCTGCTGCGGGATGGAGCCACTCGCCAATCTCGCTCGACAGTCTCGTTGGCTGTCTTCATCACCGGCTCCGTGCGAGACGTATGTGCTCGCTGCACCGATGCGGGTTCCTTGATTCAGTGTCACCTGTTGGGGTGTTTAACTTGCAGGTGTGGTCGAGGCGGGGATCAGAAGTCCACTTGCCCATCCGTCTGGCCATTTCGCACGGATCATGGCAGTGGGGATGGCGTAATGTCGAAGCGATGATTCTATCTGCGAGCCGTCGGAGCTGTGTCGCCGTTTGACCAATCATCGCAACTCGGCGCTGTTCATCTGCATCACCCCTCCAAGTTGCAACTGTGGGTTTGACGGGTCTGAAGGCGATTGCAGTGACGAGGAGCTGTGCGAGTTTGGAAGATCGCGCTCCTGTCTCTGCAAGATACTTGATCCCAGACGGAGATGCTGTATCGGAATGGCACCTTGAGAAAAATGGGGACTCAAACTGCCTCATCGCAGAGTTTCGATATTTTTTGTTTGTTTTCATTGACTCTGGCTGTGTGGCTGTGTGGCTGTGTGGCTGTGTGGCTGCAAACTGTGAAAATGGGAGACGGGGGCGGGAACGCATGTGGCTTGCCAATCTCATATTAATACACGCAATACAGTACCTGCGAAAGCAGTAGACAGTGTCTGATTACTGTACTGGTGTGTAAAAAAGCTATCCTACTCTTGGTGCAAATCATGCGTTGCAAACGAAGTCCAACACGTCGAGCAAAAAAGTGTTTCTTCATGGTGACTATGCTTGGCACTGCACTTGTTCTATTTCTTTCTGGCGGTGGTGGAGAGCAGGTGTGTGTGTGCGCATTGGTGCAAGACCCAAGCTCCAACTGGTTTGCAGACGCCACGCGATTGCATGGACACACATCCTTCTGTCGGTCTCCAAGTGTGTTGGTGCGCTGGCCCGTTTGCTTCGCCTCAACAGCTCCTCCACCTCGTTGTGAAGTAGCAACTCGCCTCCTCCTCCTCCTCCGACGTGTCTCACATGTGCTCCAAACCGAGAACAACAGGTTTACGCACACACCCTGCTTATTCCGAATGTGACGAAAGAAACGAAACACCGTCGAGGTGTTTGTGGTTTCCGAACTGCCACAGCTGTGTGCATCTACTCGATATGGAGGGCAGAACCGGAACAAAGTGAAGACCCAGTCCCCTAGTCTCTGATTGGTTGCTCGCTTTTTATTTCCTTCCCCCCACCACCTCCGAGCAGACAGGGCATGTTTCATGTTTTTTCGTCTCAGTTTTCTTTTTTCCACGCAGGTTTTTGGGTTGCTTCATATGGCGCTTTGTATGGACTCTCTCTCTCGCTTAAGTTGTCACATGTTTGTTCCTTTGCTCTGGTTGGCTTGATTGTTGTTGTTGTTGGCGAAAAAAGGGGGGACGAGAGAAGCAGCCGTGCTGTTTGTGTTGTTTGTGTTGTGCTGGTGCTTTCGGAGCCATCGCTGCGTTCATTCATTCATTCATTCTCGCTTTCGCCTTGCTGCCGCCGTGGCAAGAGAGACAACAGAGCCACACACACACACACACACATCCCCGTTACAAGAGCGAATATATGGACTGGATGCGATCCCGCGAGCAGCTCCACACAGGCGCGCCGCCCGTCGCGATCCACTCCGACCCCCTCGCCGTGAAGAAAGAACCGGTGCCCAAGTTTGTGCTCGTCGACTCGAACAACCGCGTCCGCGAACTCACAGGCGCGGCCATGCGCGCGTCGTCGTTCACGTCCACCAGTACATCGTCGTCGTCGTCCGCGTCCTCGCTTTCGTTTGGCTCGAAGCCGATGTCGATGCCCATGGCCATGCCCAGCTCCCACAGCCACTCTTCGCACGGCTTCCGGTCCGGCGCGGACAACGAAGACTACGGCATGATGACCCAAGCCGAGCTCGACGAGCAAGCGCAGCTGGAGCAGCAGCTCCAGGTCCAGAAAGAGGAGATGCGCTTCGTCTCGCCCCTCCCGCGTCCGCAGCTCCACAACCAGCACCACCAGCACCATCAACAACAACAACAACAGCGACCACTGCTGTTCAACCACGCGTTCACGTACTCGGACCCGAACTCGAGTCAGCAGCAGTTTATGAACCCACTGCGAACCCCGCCGACCGTCCCGCCGGTGTCCCCGTTCGCGGGTCTCGCGCTCTCGGCGCCTGCGAAGTCCACGATCGCGTCGGGCAAGTTGCCGAACCCGTTCAGCTCGAGTCTCAGCACGACGGTCGAATCCAGTCCGCGGCTTCCATCGCTCAACATGTTCCGTGCCGGCTCCCCAGGTCAACTGAAGATGGGCATCGCCGGTCCTCGACCGCCTCCACTCTCCCTGCGCTCGTCGTCCGAGTCGTTCTCTTCGAGCAGTTTGTCGTCGCACCCGTCGCCATCAACGCACTCGGCGTCGTCGTTCTCGTTCCAGCCGTCATCGTTCGCGGCTGCGTCCCCGCACTCGACGCCCATGTACTCGCAGTCGCTGCCGAGCGCGTCGTTCATGCACTCGCAGGAAATGCGTGCGTCGCGCATGTCGTTCGACGGCGCCGACAGCGTCACCATGTCGTCCGACGACGAAGACGCGAACGGCATGATGCTGCTGAGCTCGAGCGTCGAACGCGCGTCGGCTGGCGGTGTCCGAAGCGGCCGTGTGTGTCGGTACGCGAACTGCAACAACATCGCCCGCTCCCGCGGTCTGTGCCGCACCCACGGCGGCGGCAAGCGGTGCTCGCACCCAAACTGCAACAAGAGCGCGCAGGCGAACCGCAAGTGCATCGCTCACGGCGGAGGCACTCCGTGCTCCTTTGGGGATTGCGAGAAGACGGCGCAGTCGCGGGGCTTGTGCAAAGCCCACGGTGGCGGCGCTCGGTGCAAGCACCCAGATTGTCCGAAGAGCAGTCAGTCGAAGGGTCTTTGTCGCGGTCACGGCGGCGGCATCAAGTGCAAGGAAGACGGCTGCGAGAAGTGGGTGCAGAAGAACGGGTACTGCATCAAGCACGGCCGCGAACGCTCCATGACGTCGTAAATGCACTGATGTTCGAGTGAGCGCGTGTGTGTTTGTGTGTGTGTATGTGTGTGTGGACGTTGTGGATGGATGTGTTGGGTGAGGATGATTTATTAGACAGCACCTGGTGGTTTGCTGCTTTTGTTTTGATTTTCTTTTGTTTTTGCTGGCACTGCGCTCCGCGTTTGTGAGGAGAGGCTGAGCACGTGATCTTGTCGGATGGACGTGTGTCGTGTGTGTTTTTTGCGCAGCTCTTGCTTTTCGATACAATACAGTATATAATACAGAAATGGAGCTCGTTGAGATGATGAAATTGTTGGGTGCTTTCATGGACTTTGTTGTTTGTTTGTTGTGAAGTCTAATTTTAATCGTGTGTGTTGAAAGCAGCAAACTGGGTTGTCGGACGGGCGAGTGGCATTGGGGAGATGGAGGTGAAGCTGCTGCGGTCGCATGTGTGGCTCTCGCAGCGGTCTCTGGATGAGCAGGACGGCTTTCTCGCCGTCGCGCGCGTCGGGAAGCAGGAGCGACTCGTTCATGGAGCAGCGGATCCAACTGGAGCCACTCCTCCCGCTTCAACTTGCGCTTCAGCTAGAGGCAGAAAGAGAAAGTTCCAGCGAGTGGAGTTGAAGTGGACCGAGCGAGAGCCTGGAGTCGCGTCGTTCGAGCTGGCCATGCCGCCGCAACAGCGCAACAGTAGCGATGCGGTGACCGACATGCCTCCACCGCTCGAGCTCCAGCTGTTCATGCTCCAAGCGCAGCAGCAGACACTCCCTGAACGACAGCGGATCGTGTACATAGGGAAAAGCAACTTGCAGCTGAGTGCGCGGGATCTGGACGCGATGCAGAAGGCGCATGAAATCGTCTTCTCCACGATGCTCGAAGGCGGTCTGGGGGGACTCGACGTCAAGCTGAGCACCCTTGCCGCTCAACGCAAGACGAAGGAGCTGTCGAACGAAGACACCGAGGTGGCAGCGCGCAGTGCCTTTAGCGTCAATTGGAGCTCGAGTGAAGCGTTGAAGAAGGACTTGGAGGAGAAAGGTGAGTCGTCTGTGCTATCCAGTCTCTCTCTCTCTCCTCGACCAATGCGTGCTGAAGCCATAGAGATGGTTGGACTAACCTTGGGGGTGTTTTCGTTGTGGCAGCGCGATTGAAGACCGAGAGCGAGAAAAAGCTGCTGCTGCAGCTGAACAAGGTCGTCGCAAAGGCGACTCGGTTGGTTCACCTGCGAGACGAAGAGCTGCGTCGGCGGCGACTCTGGTGGGCGGCCGCCAAGATCCAGTGCGCGTATCGAGCGCTCTTGGGGTACCGCCTGGAAGCCCTCGAGCGCGTGAACCGCGAGCAACGCGCGCTTGCGGAGGCGAAGCAGGCGCGCGTGCGCGAAAATGTGGTCGCGCGCAACAAGAAGCGCGCGCAGGCGATGCGGGAGCAGCTCAAGCACGTCAGCACAAGAGGATCTGCGTTGCCCCCACATGTTCATAGCAATCATGGTGTGAGTGGGAATGGCGACGGCAGAGACAGCAGCGTTGCTGTCGAGCGTGAGATCAAGACGCTCGTCGCACAAAAGCAGTCGGTGGCGCTCGCCAAGTTGCAGAAGAAACTGGCGCAGTTGGAAGCCACGCGCGAATGCAGTGGCGACCACCGAAGCAGCAGCAGGGACAACCAGTGGAGAGAAACAGACACCCTGTCGGATGAGACGAACAGCGATGCCAATGGCAAGAACCACAGCACTTTCCTGGAGCAGGAGCTGATCCACGCGATCCAGGTGCTGCACGTCGCGAGGCACAAAGGATAGGAACCTACTCGGAGCTGAGTCGGAACCGTGTGTCGCTCGGAGTGTTGCATTCCAGGTGCAGAATGAGATGGGGGGGAAATGGAAGCTACTAGTTCCTTGTCATATGACACAACAACAACAAAGACGCAAATCATAATGGATCTGAGACCTCTCTGTCGAAAAGAATCCGAACACGCACAGCATGCATCCGCTCTGAGATTTGGTGAACCTTGGAAATGCAGTTTCATTGATGCAACATGGTTTTCTCTATTTTTATGACAAAAAAGCGTACTTTACCAAATGAAGCGATCTCGTACTTAGTAGGGCATAGCCAGTGCGCTTCTCCACAAAAAGTGGTGTCAGTATTTGCTGCTTGCCAACATGGACGTTGTCGCAGCAGCTCCGACCTCAATGACCTCGATGACGATGACGATGACGACGACACCCTCCACAGCTCCTACTGCAGAGGATGCTCCGCCAGAGAAAGCGGCCGAGCTCCAGATCAAGTGCGGTTACACATGATGCAGTCATCCCCAGTCGTCTGATGGAAACTGAGCATTAAGTGTCTATCCTTTTGTGTATTTGTGCAATAGGAACTTTGTGTGCTCTGCGAATCTTGGCATGCGCTTCGATCTGACCAACCTGTTCACCAAATCCCACAAAAAAGCCGAGCTCGTGCCCAAGAAGAACTGCCTCGTGATGAAACTTGGACACCCAAAAGCCACGGCGATGCTTTTTTCGAATGGGAAACTCGTGTGCACAGGCGCCGAGACCGAAGACGCGATCAAAGGCGCCGCGCGCAAATTCACGCAGATCATCCAGAAAATGGACTACCCGGGCGTGAACCTCATCGACTTCAAGATCCAGAACGTCGTCGGCACCTGCGAGCTCGGCTTCCGCGTGCTCGTCGAAGAGCTTTCGTTCGCTCACAACGACTGCTGCACGGTACGAAACACACACACAATGTACGATGCATGTGTGCGTGTGATCGGCTAACAGAGTTGCGTGTGTGTGTAGTATGAGCCGGAGCTGTACCCGGCGCTGATCTACCGTCTCGAGAAGCCGAAAGTCAAGATCCTCGTGTTTGTGAGCGGCAAAGTGGTGTTCACCGGCTCCAAAGACCCACGCGAACTCCACGCTGCGTTTGACGCCATCTTGCCTGTACGTTTATCGGATATCGAAAAAGAGCGCACGACTTCTGTGTTCCTGATGCATTGGTGTGTTGCTCTCTCTCTCTCCCTTGTCTACGATGCAGATCCTCCACCAATTCAAAGACACAAAGTTCGTTGCCGCTGGGCAAACTGGCAGCACGGAAAGCCATGACGACGCGCTGACAAAGAAAGACGCTGGTCGCAGCAATGTCAACAGCAACGACGACGACGAGGACCATCCGATGGACGATTCCCATCTCGACGACTGACTTCATCGCCCGTAGCCATTAGGGAAGGAGTGAGTGAGTATTTCGCAGACGCAACAACGCTTTTTTGTTTTCATACACAGCACCTTGTCTTGCATGATCTCTGTCCCTCTAACAATAATTGGAAAAGAAATCGCGCTGATACGAGAAGCGCACATAGAGAACCAGCAGCCACGTCTGTCGAAGCGTATCCAACAATGCGCTCGTCTGGTTCACCACGTGGCTGTCACCACCACCACCAGGAGCTGCCTGGACGCCATCCGGGAGTGTCGTCATGATGATACCGAGCTGCTGGAGACTCGCGATCTGAGCGTCCAGGTCGTCCACGTACCGCATCTGGTCGTTGAGAGGCACGAGCGTCTGCGCTAGTTGACGCACTAGCATCGGAAAGATCCAAGCGTACATACTTGCGAACGAAGTGATGGCAGAACCTGGAGCGATGGATTTACCCCCGCGACTTGGCGGTTCGTTTGCTTCTTGCTGGAGCTGCTCCAGCAGCCATCGACACGCTGCTTCAATTGCGAAAAGCTGCAGGATGAACGAGTGCGAGACCAGTCTCTGCCGCAACCGATCGTGCTTGTGGTCTTCCGTCAAGTGGAATGGCGTGACGAGAGGATGATGCGTCGTGGACACCCCGAAGTCAAGCTCATATTTCAGAAACAAATCGTCATGCGCGATGGCGTGGCGTGCGTATGGCGTCCACTCTTCTCGAGGCACGACGATGTTCTTGTCGCTGCATGCGTCCACACTACGGTTCGCGATGGTGGCCACCACATATTGAGCATGGTCCAATGAGAAGAAGACTCCAAAGCGCAACAGTCGAAACGCGGAAAGCTGGGAAACGCAGCACGGATGCGGTGCTTGCTCGGCCGGTTCGGTGGGTTTGTGGTGGAAAAGGTACGCTTTCCCCACGACATGAATCGCTCCCTCACTTGCTTTCTTCCTCTGCGCGTCTGACCTCAGCACTGTTCGGTCGGCGCAACAGACACTGCGGACGTGCAAAACGCACTTTGCGGGTGTGGCTTCCTCCAGGAGCTGATGGAGTATGGCGTCTTCATTCTCCGGGTGCTCGACCGCGCTGATGGTTTTCCCCCATGGATCGAGGATGGTCACTTTGCTGTTCGCGCGTGCAGCAAGGAGCCGTCGCAGGTCTTCGGTGACGGCCGCAGCGAAGAACGCAAGTGCTTGAGCGAACTCTCTCCCCTCGACAACGATATGCTCGATGAACTCCAACTCCTGGACCAGAGGACTGAAAACTGGTTCTGCTGGACGAGACGCACTCTCCGTGGTTCTAGCGCTGGTCGAGTTCACCACAGGATGGAAAACCAGCAGCGAATGGAACGTCTGGACCAAGTACGAGCGTTTCGGTGGCTGGAAGTCACGCGGACGAAACAACTCGTTGCGCTGCAACCACTGATGCGCTTTCCAGATTTTGTCCCCGTCCAGACACTCCAGCAAGCTTCGATTGCTGCTGTACAGTTTGCTGCCTGTGTTGGTATTTTTGATGCTGACACACTGCTCCGTTGTTGTGGTGGTTGTCGTGGTCACAGATGCGCAAGACGAAGCAGCAGTGTCCAACGGGACGCGCCACACGTGCTGACGCACCGCGAAGGTGCGTATCCACTGGGAGAGTTCGATAAACGGGTTCGGAGGCAAGTGGAACGCCACGATGTTCATCACCGCGCTTTCAAACGCCACATCCACACAGGAATCGACAAGGAACTGCGCCAACACGGCCTCAAAGAGCACCACCGGTGGGTACGCGCGGTCCTCCACGGCACGCTGGATGGCGCGGATCACGTCCATTTGCTCGTCTGGTTCCGCGTCCACATTGTTCGGTGGAGAGGAGGAACCACCAGAGTCTGCACCCAGACTACTGTGGAAGAATCGCATGAAATCATTTGCTGCAACGCGTGCCACGACCAGCAACAGCGTATTGACACAAGCGAGCGACTCGGCAAACACCCGCCAGTCCACGCTCTCGTCTTCTTGTTTAGTATGCAGACGCGCTCGAATCTCGCGCCACAGACTGCTTAACAACGGCTCCACACTCGTCAAAAGCGAAGAGGTCGAGCCCACTCGCGCTTGCTCCAAGAGAGCTCCCACCTGCGAACCCACTGCAGAGAAATGCGATCGCATCGCTTCGATCGCATGGTTTGGGATCGGATCCCGATTGGATTCCACCACGAAATTGATGAGAACCTGGGTCCCGAGAGTGGTCTTGAGCACTTCGAACGAGAAGGAGCGAGCAAAAGCGCGCATCCAGTGGCAGCACGAGTCGGACGACCGACAGGTCAGCTTGATGTTATCCATCACACTCTCCACCACCGCGAGGCTTGCTCCGTTTGCACGCAGCACCTGAGCGTTTTTGGAGGCGGACATCCGCATTTCCGGTCGGATCTCTGCTGCTGGTTGCTTGCCAGGTGGAGGCTTCAACGCGACATCCTTCCCATTCGCATTGCTGCCGGTGACACTTGAAGTAGACGCGGCGTGGGTTATCTGTTGGATTCTGTTGGCGATTTCTAAAGCGCCATGTCCATCAAGGAAGACTCCTCGCTCGAGAACGCAGCTTCCACGTAGAAACGAGCGATTCTGCTGCTGCTGGTTCTTGGCGCTTTGGTTGCTCTTCCCACCCGCGCGTTCACATCTAAAATGGAAGTAAAACCGCTGTGTTGTCTGGAAAAGAGAAGCACTTTGTGCGTCGATGTTCCCAGAGGATTGCAACGCAAAGTCGTAGCTCGTGATCGCAAAGCTGTGATGGCTCACGAGCGCTGTTTTGACTGCTGAAATGAACACGTTGCGGTTGCCCGACACTCGCTCAAGCGACCAGAACGAGCGGTCGCCTTTGTCTTCAGCGTCGGAGTCGTCTGCTGCTGCGATGCAGATCCCATTGCATCCAATAGAGCTAGGCATACCTGTAGCCGACTTCGTTGGATCGCTCGGCTCGAGTGAAGCAGTCGCTCTCATACTGCTGGAGCGCTCATGGAGGCATTTAACCAGCTGGCGCGCGAACACCGCCATCGCCTTTTCCAGTTGCTCCCCGGATACGCACACATGACGCTCGACTTGGATGAACGGAGTATCGGTAGGGGAGACAAAGACGCCATTGCCGACCAGTGCGTCATGAATCGCAACTTTGTAGCCCTCATCATCGTCGTTGGATTCGCTTTCCAAAGACCAAAGTGGGTACAGTTCGCGCACGCGTTGAACACTACGCTGCAGCACCTCCCCATCCAGTCGTTCCATGACGGGGAGAAATCCCCACACAGACAGCGGGAGCAACTCGCGGCTTGTGCATAGACGAAACCTTGGAGGTGAAGTGGAGGTCTGCTGCTCATGGAGAAGCAGCGGGGGACTACCAGTAGAGCTGCTGCTGGTAGAGTGACTTGCAGCCCGCTCGACTTCTGCTTGTCGGATCTCGAGCAGCAGACTCGGATACGGGTTCGCCGGGAGAACCTGCTTGGTCTTGTAGAGAAGCGCCAATTTGGTGACATACATTTGCAGGACCTCGAGCAGCTTCGTGTCGCGGAAATACGCGTCCAGTAGGGTGTTGCGCTCCAGCGCATACTTGTCGAACGCTGAGCCACGAGTACTGCTGCTGCTGCTACTGGTCGCGCCGGAGGAGCTACGCATGAAAGACCTCACGAGGTACAAATATGCAAGAGCGCGCGCGCGAAAGGTGAACAAAAAAGGCAATATTAAATCTATACTGTGGAGCTTTCACCACCACCCATCCATCTGCTGCTTACTGTAGGTTCGGCTCAGGTGTGTGAGCTCGGCGGAACGGAGACGAACTGCGAAATGGGCTTTCCGCTACCGCTTACTTGATCTTGGCGGCGTTCGCCTCAGGGAGTCGCTCGATGACGTATTTACGGTTGGAGATGTACATAATCGGCACGCCCGGGACTTTTCGGATGCGACGCTTCAGCTCGCGATCGCACGTCGCTACCAAGTAGCAGCGGTGCTGCTGCACGCGCTGCAGCAGGCAGTCATCGGCGTACGTGCCTTTGTGTGTGCAGGGCAGGCGCTCAAACCGCGGGTCCTTGGCTAATCTGTTGCACGGAAATGACACACCGGTGAGCATTGTTTTGTTAGGGAAAAGAAAGCGGTCAGCTCGCGTCGGCTGGAAGAATCAGCTGCAGCAGCTTACCTCAATGCGACTCGGTACTTGTGTCCGAGCTTCTCCAGTTCGGCCATGACGCAGTCCGTAATGCATGGGACGCCTGTTGAAAGGATGCAGTGATGATGTGAGCATTATTTTTGATAACAATGCCGCTGAAAAGTAGTAGAGAAGAGCGAGCGCGACGTACACTTGGCGAGCAAGCAATCCATCATGGCCGACACGACTTCGAGCTTGTTTTTGATGGAAAAATTGATAAAGTTCGTATCCACGAGCACGTTGTATGGCGGTCCCAACTCCGCGTTGTACTTGAAAAACATATTCGACGGGATTTGGTCGCTGCGCAAGAAACACACAGAGCAGTAGAGTGAGCTGTTGCGTGCGCCAGAGCAACGCAAGGACATACGAAGCCCAGCGATAAAGGACGACACATACATTTGCTTCGGCGCTTCCTCTTTCTTCTTCTTCTCGGCGGCAACACTCGCGTTCTTGCGGACAGAGTTGCTGCGTACAGATACGATTACAGTCACTAGTGTCCCATGCGATTGCATACACGAATGCAGAAAAGGAAGGAAAAGCACCGCGTTCTTACATCCGCATGTCCTTTGGACTGATCATGCGCTTGACTGCGGCGAATTTGCGGGTCTTCTTGTCTTTTCCCTGTGCAGAACAGCAGAAACACATACACCAGCGACAGCACCGAGCGCAGTAGAGGCACAAGAACACGTCGTCAGCACTTGCAGCAGCTCTGCTATCGCCATCGACGCACACGCACCATGGTTTCCTGCTCTTCCGAATCGCTCGCAATCTCTATGGAACGCTGCCAATTATTTGTGACGTTTAGAGCCGCCAACCATCAGTTCTCATTCGCGAAGGTTGCGCGAAGGTACCCATCCGAAAGTAGCAATTGAAGTCGCCACTTAAGTGTCAAGAGTGCTTTTGATACCAAATGGCAAGTGTCAACCCTCCAGCGAAAAAGGAAGCAAAAACGCAATGAGCAAGCGCCATCGTGGTGGTGGTGGTGGAGGTCGCGGCGGCGGCGGCGCTGGAAGAAGCAAGAAGGATGTAAGAGGGGGTATAATGTTCACCGCATGCATGTGTGTGTAGTGACTGTTTGCTTGGTGTTGTTTTCATTTCAGGGTGACAGCGGCGAAAGTTATGGTGTCACCGCGTTCAACATGAACGATGAAAACGACGAAGGTCATTTCGACGATGCGGGTAATTTCGTGTGGAATAAAGAAGACCAGCGGGTGCAGGAAGAGGCGTGGCTCGACGGCGTGTCGGAGGACCAAATCGGCGCTGCGCTTCACGCAAAAGTGAGTCTCTCTCTCTTGCGTATCTCTATTCCCAGTTGTTACTGACCTCTCCATGCGTGCATTTGTGCTGGTGAACATTCTCCTTTTTGTAGAATCAAAGAGAGTATCGCGACGAGCAAGGCGTGGAGACCATGACCGAAGAGCGAGCCACCAGTGCGCTGTCCTCGCTGCTCAACGCTCGCGAGACTGTGTTGCAGGCGCTCCAGCGACTCGGTTCCAAGCGAAAGAAGACCCGCGGCACGAAGCGGAAGCAGGCATCTCAGCAGCCGAAAGACAACACTCCTGCGCAGACGGCCGAGGAGAAAGCGCAATTCGAGCAGATCACGGAAGCTGCGGATTTCCTGATGCGTCGAGGGGAAGTGGACGTGTACAGCCAGATCAAGGAAGAGTTCATGTCCGAGGAAGAGGTGCTCGCGCAGCGACGCGGTAGCAGCAATAGCAGTGCAGCAACGGCAGGAAGAGTGACGTTTGCGGCGGAAATGCATGCAGAAGAAGGCAAGAGCGAAGAGCGACCTCCAGAGCAAGAGATCCTGTGGGAGTATAGAGGCGCGGACGGACAGATCCATGGTCCATTCCCCTCGTCAAGTTTCATCGCGTGGCAGCAGCAGGGCTACTTCACCGGCGATAGCGCAGTCGACATCCGTCAAATCGGCGAGAAGGATGGTGAAAGGAGTGGCAAGGAAGAGGAAGAAGCAGCGCCGAAGTCTGCGCCAGAAAAGATATCCGCAGAGCAGGAGTTGCTGAACGACTTTGAAGACAGTGAAGACGACGCAGAGGAGAAAGCGACAGAGGAACCACTGCCGAAAGCAGAGGAAAAGCATCCATGGAAGCGCTCGGATCAGATCGATTTCTCGTCATATTAAAAAGAAGGAAATGCAGTAGGAATCGAGAAATGTTACTCGTTCTTTTTGCTTGCGTACGCGTTGGTCCTTCGTGCTATCCCCGCCGTAGAATTGCGAGATGGAGAAAGCGGCTTCCCGTTTCTGTCCTTGTGTCGATGTCGTACATCACGAGGGCTGTCAGCGTCCTCGTCATCGCTGGAATCATCGGCCATTAACGGACGATGACTGGATTGCACAGCGATTATGAACAGCGCAGATGTGAACACAATGCCAGCAATCGCAAAGGGACGGACTGCTGATGTGTACGCACCTGTACGGGTCTTTCTCTGCTGGCGCATCGGATCGCGTCTGGAAGCGCATGTACATTTCATTCGCCTTTTTTTTCATCACTGCACAAAACGGACCGTCATTCGACACACATTGTAAGGTTAACGCTACAGCAACTACTACTAGTATGCATCCATCCGCACCTTCGCTCATGGAGGCAAACTTGACGCTCATGGCGCTGAACGTCTCACTTGCAATCTCCGAGGCGCTTTTCTCAGGGTATGCGCCAACCGACGAGCCTCTCGATGTCCGCGAGAGACTCGGTCGATCTCCGCGCGATGGACGGTCGCCATTAAAGTGCGCCGAGAATTCTTCGTTCTGCATCAACTCCTGACGGAAGATCTCGTTCTGCAACATCTCGGCGAGAATCGCGTCGCGTTGTTCTTGTTCCGAGAGCTCATGGCCATCATAGGAGCTGTCCACGGGCAATCGCAGAAAGTCATCAGGCAGACACACACGCGAAGAGCGCGTCGTCGCGTTGCTTTTACGTCTCGGCGAAGAAGACGGCGACTTGCGGTAGCTCGACGACGGCGCAGGCGATGCCGCTGCTGCATACGAAGAAGACGAAGGAGGCGCCGGTGGGGGTTCTTCGTCGCTCATCAAGTCGAAATCAGTGCTGCGCGGTGCTGCTGCTGCGGAGGCAGCTACAGATGAGGGGGCGGGAGGCTCCATGGTCAGCACCATGTCGATCGTGTTCTCCAGATGCTCCTCGTTCGCCTGCAGCAGCTCCGCGAGGATCTGCGCGTCCCAGGACGGGAACATCGCGCGCAGAGCGCTCATGCCTTCCTCATAACTCAGCGCCATCTTCAATTTTCCAAAAATGAGCTCTTCACTTTGAAACGCCAACAGGAAACAGGAAAAATAAAATGGTGGAAATCTCTCATACATCATAACCTCTACAAATGCATATCCTAGACAGATGCATACCGCACTTCATCGCGAACAATGGTTTGTTGAGGATGTACTTTATAACTGGATGCACCTTTGCAATTGAATGTATGGGATGCTGGTTTCCTGCTGGAGCGAGATGCACTGGAACCTCTGAGATCGGATAGCCAGTCCCCCACTGAGTCATTTTTTGTTATCATCTGGAGACTCGGGGTAGTAAATGATGAAGGTGACGTGGTCGACAACGGCGGTGGTGCTCTGTGCGCTCGTCGCCTTCGCGCATTCTCCGCAGCGATGCGACGCGGCGCCAAAGCAGCGCCAGGAGGACTCGTGTCGCTCCGTGGGTGCGTTGAAGTTCGACTCGTCCCAGCGTCCGATGCAGCGAGTACGTATCGAGGAGATCCGTGTTTGGTCCTGGCGATGTGCGAAAGGATCAGCTACGTGGCAGCATGCATGCTGATTTATACCTTTGTAGAGCAAAGGGCTGGAAGTGTGCAGCAAATACAGGAAGAACACGTGCTGCAACGAGACGCACGCGCACCAGCTCCGACTGTACGTGCGATCACGTTTTGTGCTTCGTTTTGATGGTTGTAAGCTCACAAGATGGTGAATGGGATGCTCATGTGAATGTTTGCGATTTTCGCGTGGGGTCAGGAAAATCCGCGAACCGGTGGTCGCAAAGTTTAACGAGAGATGCCAGAAGATCACGGAGGTGCGCTTCCGACTGTGCGCTGTGTTAATTGGTGCGTGGGCTTACATCTATGTGTGTGTGTGTGTTTGTGCTTTACAGGAAATGGTTTGCTCGTCGTGCCATCCGTTTATTGGCACGTGGAGAATGAAGAACGTGTGCCCAAGTCTGTGCAATGAGTGGTACGAAGATCGAGGTGTTTGGGTGCATCTTGGTGGTATTGAACAGACTAGCTAATGGTATCCGAGCGAATGGATAGGTTTTCGTCGTGCAAGTCCGAATACTACTCGTATGGAGGCGCCGGGTCACTCACTCCTTGCTACGGGAATGCGCTGATCTGCTCGCCGCTTTCCTCGATCGCTTCCTCGGGTGCGGAATTCTGTGAGAAAATGGGATTCCATGTGGGCAGTGAGAATGACTCCGAGGGCGACGAATGCTTCGATGGATCGGTCCCATTGCAACTGGGGGAAGCGGAGCCGACCGAGCCATGGGAGGAAGTGCTGCAACGGTAACTGCGCATTGGCACTCTTGGATCCACAACTTTGCTGCTTTTTGAGGATGTGCGCGCAGTATTGACACTTTTGCGACTTCTGTTTCGTTTTCGTATTGCACAGACTCTTTGCGGAACAATCGAAAGACCCGTCGGGAGTTTTCATGCTCGTGATCTTTCTTCCGCTCGTCGCCGTCTACATGGCGTATCGACTTCTGCGTCAGAAACTCGATCCCCGCAAAGCGGAAGACGCGCGTCACTTGCAGTTACTGGAAGTGCGACGATTACAGCAAGAATCCTACGGGCGAACGTCGTACGACGACTACGATAGTGACAGCAGTAGCGTTGAGGGAGCTGATGACGCTGACGAAGAGAAGGATGGCATTGCGCTGAACGAAAGCGATTCGACGGCAGCCCCAGCAGAGACTCCGCAAGAGCCAGACCAGCCAGAGCAATAGTTGAGTGAGTGTCTCCGTCGAACCCCCTGTTGGTGACCAACTCGAGCTTGTCTCGCAGCCCTCTCTCGTTTCAGACTTTGACACAAAACAATAGATTCTCCATGTTGTGCTGAACATGCTGGCGCGTCTTCGATCGCCTTTTCGATAACACAGATCAAACAGAGCAGAAAGTCCCACTGCACACACACACAGAACAATCGCATCCAAAAATCCAATCACATCTCATTCTTCAGCCTTTCTACATGGACTTGAACGCCGTAGACCAGTTGTTGCATGTCCCTGTTCCCCATCTGCTGCTCTCTCCCTGCCGCCTTATTAACTTCACTTCTTGGCTCTCTTCAACTTGTTTTTCTCTCCTTCCAGCTGCGCACCAGACAAGCAACACATTCATTAGTACCCATCTCGCTATCCGCGAAAAGAAACGTTGGCGCTGGCTGTCTGCAACATACCACTTTTTTCACTCGGTCAAGCACTTGAGGTTTCGAACTAACGCAATTCTGCGGCTGGTATGGCGGTTTGATCAGCACATCCCCCATGACACGGATATTCTGTCCCTCCCATTCACAAGGCATGCTGTGTTTTCATGCAACCATGCCGAACAAATGCACACGGTTCAGTCCATTTTGTATATCCACGTGGTATATCCTCATAGAAGAAAGGAGAGGAGAAATCAGCAGGAGTGAGGACACGTACGTTTTGTTGAGAGCGTCAAAGATGGTCTGTGCTTCTGCAGAGACGTCCTTGCCGATGGACGCAAGCGCTCGCTCAGCAACGTCCTTGTTTCTCTGCTCCAGTCGTAACAAATCGTCTTCGCTAATATTTGGCAGATTCACATTCGCATCTGCTGGTGCTTTTTCCAAAACCTGCCAGCAGAGCGCACGCTCAGTATTCACTCAAGATGCCACCATTCAGCTTGCCAGCAACACTGCCCTGCAGCATTGGCACAAACCTCGATCGTCTTCAGCGCCTCGATCTGGAAAATGCGCGTCTTGTTCTTCGTCGGGGCATCTGCAAAGCGCTCCTCTATCGTCCAGTGCACAGCAGCAAACAACCATCCACCCATGAGATACGCAATGCAGAAGATATATGGCCGACCAGATACTGATTTTGGCATCGCGGGTGCATGTGCAATTGCAGCACATACCTAGGATGAGGAAGCTCGCGACGGGGTCAATCGTGAAGATCGTGCCTTCAAACGTCTCCTCTGCCTGCGTCACCACGCGCACTCTGGCTCCGATGACGCGGCCATCGGCCACCAGCTCCGTGGGCAGAGCGCCATGGCCGCTGCCGTTGCTCTGCGTCGTGGCACCAGGCATCTCTCCCTGCTTGCTTGCGGTTGGCGACACAGATCCCAATTGCCCTCACTCACTCACACACACAAACAAAAGCGCAAATGGGTTTATGGGTCCATGGGTTGGAGTCCACCAACCCGTGGGCCGGGTTGTGTGACCCTGCGAGACCTGATCGGTGGTATCAAGTTGTGCGGGTTTTTGGGTGGTGAGGTTTGAGGGGCCATCGAGAGTTGTGTGGGCATCATCAGACCGAAGAAGAGGAGCTGGTGGTGAAAATGGGCGGGCACGACGAACACTATGAAGGTAAACAGACAGAGAGAACCGCCGGAATGCGTATGCAGTATGCGCGTAGATGCAGGAGGGGAGACGTGTGCGATGTTGCCGACTCCGCTCGCTCGCTCGCTGTCTCGCGGTTTGTGTGTGGGGAACGATGCTATTTGTTGTACCCTTGCTGACTGGTTGCTTGTGGGAATGCTGTCTGTTGCGTGGCATGTGCGTTCTTAGGACCACGAGTGCCATCTCGTCAGGAAATGGTCGATGCGAAGGTCCCCCTCCACTACCGCGACACCTGCGCCGGGTTGGTGATCCCATTGAACGAATGCCGACGGGAGACGCTTTTCCTCCCATGGAAGTGCCAAGATCTGCGTCACGCGTACGAAAAGTGCCAATACATGGAGTAAGTGCTTTGGATGAATGTGCAGCTAGGGTGTGTGTGTGTGTATTGTACTAACGGCTTCGGCTTTCTTTGCGCGCGTCTCTCGTATCAGATGGAAGAAGCGTGTCGAGATTTTAAAGAACGCTGAATAAGCCAGCATTCTCTTTTTTTTCCATACACATACGGACACTGCCAAAAGTACAAGAAGAATGCCAAGCGCACCAGTTATCCAGTAATTTCCTTCTTTCTCTCCCAGCACCACCTTCATTCATTCTCCCCATGTGGAAGAAATGGACGACAACGTGTGTGTAAACAGCAGGAACCTAAATGAAGTCAGAAACACAGAAAAATGAACAACCTCCCCCCAAAAAGAAAACAAATTTGTGAACGCGACGGTGATGGATTTGCACGTGGTGGCTTTTGTTGCGAGTATTTCTGTGAGAGCAAAAGGTGTCTTTTTAGAAGTATCAGCAACACAGTCATTCCGCATCTTCGTGGGATCTCTACGTGCACATGGTGGGAGATAAGCCAGTTTCGTGGCATCGGATTGGCCGACTTGGAAGCGATTTTGCTCGCTCGACTTGTTCCTCTTCCCGGCGCACATTTTGCAGCAGATTTATTTTCCTGGGAAATTCGAGCGAAAAAGTGCAAAAGCAATGCCAGCGTCAGTGCACTCAAGTCCATTTATTATCGTACATGTTGGCTTGCTTGACGTACCAAGCGACCCACGCGGTCCATTCTCTAAACTTCATCTCAGCACGCATTCCATCGTTGACTTCACCTGGAAATACGTTCTCGACACTCGCAGCAGGGTACGGCAATGCCTTGCCTCCACAAAGTCTATGCAAACAACCTTCCAATTAGACCAGCGTCAGAGTGACCAGCCGATTCCGAGTCCACTGGACTCGCTACTTGTTCCTCAAGTGGCTCTGATGGAAGCTCAGCATCCTTCGAGTCGATTTCAAAGGACACCGTTTCACCAGATTCCGACTCGGTCGGTTCAACAACCTCTGGGGATTTCGGTTCTTCATCAACTGACTCCAATGGTGCCACATCCTCTTCGGTTCCTTCCTCATCAGATTCTGTTTCTGTGACCTTCGACTCGGTCGACTCCGAGATAACCGGGATTTGAGATAGCTCACGAATCCTCTCTAGCGACAGTGCACCATCACTCTCCGAGGCAACGTCGATGGATCCAGAGTGATCCGATTCAACCTGGTTCGCATCAATGATCTCCACATTGGGTTCAGAGTTTGGATCCTTCGCTGACGCTGCTTCCTCTTGACTTGAAAAAGGAGAAGCCGTTGATGCAACATCAGCAGCAACTTTGAGCAGAGCACCATTGCTTTCAATGACACTATCAGAGACGCGCTCTTCCTCCGCATGCTTGATCTCTTCAACAGAGGATGGCTCCGAGTCTTCGTCTTCTAATGGAGAGGTAGCAGTAACCTCAGTAGGAACTGGATCTGGAATAGATTCCGCAACAATATCGAAAATCTCAGCCACACCAGCAGTTGACGTTTCCAAGCTGGCACTGCCGTCATTGTCTTCATCCGATGGAGCGGTGGTCGGTTCGGTCACGATGGAGATCGTCGATGGGTCACTGACATCTAACAAAGATTGACTTGGGCTCGCTGCATCGACGCTTCCATCGGCGTCACTAGCAAGGGAGGATCCGTTATCAATAATCGCAGTTGCTTCACCAGCAGAACGAAGAAGATCGTCTGCATCATCCGTAGCGCCAGCTGAGGTGGCGGAAACGAGAAGCGTATCGTCAACCGGAAGGTGGCTCGAGATAAACTCTCCGTTTGAGGCTACTCCCACTTCAATCATGTCGCTCGCATCATTAGAAGCCTCAGAATCACTCACAGGTGATGCCACTTGATCATCTTCATAAATTGTTTCCAATGCATCAGAGCGATCGGCGTCGCTGACTTCCTCAACAGTCTCTCCACTTTGCTCGGGATTGCTCGATAGCTCATTCGTAACAGCCTCGACCTTAACTTCAACGCTCTGGAGCTCAGGAACCACCGAGACGATCTCTGTCAGCACTTCCGTTTCTTCATCCTTGGTCAATATTTCCTCAAAAGCATCCTCCATTCGTTCAGTAGCACTCACTTCCACAACATCATCGCTCAATGGCTCAATTCCAGCAGCGTCAACCTCAGCTTCTCGGCTCTGTGATTCAGTAGCCACAGTATCACCACCATTCGCCACCGCCTCAGAAACGTCGTTCACATTCTCAACAACATCTTCAGATTCATCAGCATCACTCGATAACTCGGTTATTGGAGCAAATTCTGCACTAAGCGATTCAGGGACAACAGAGTCGACTGTCACCACCTCTTCCGGTTCTTCAGCGCCAATCACGTCCTCAACAACAGCTTCCGATTGCTCAATATCACTCAACGGTGTATCTTCTTTGACATCGATGTCAGCTACTTCAATCTGCGATTCAGGGACCACGGAGTCAATCTTCTCCAAATACTCGGCATCTTCAGTCAGGTCAACATTATCGGCGTTGTCAGCGGGTTGTACAGCATCGTCTGCAGGTTCAGCTGCGTCACGACCCTCTTCGCGAACTTCTGCACCGTTGGATTCAGGAAAGGCAGCATCATTGTGTTCTACAACTCCAACAAATCGATCTGCCAACGATCGCAACGCCATAGAGAGAACAGCAAATGGGGACGCTTCGTCGGTATCCACAGAGACGAACTTTTGGACAGATTCCGAGCCAGAATCTGTTTCGACTTCTGAAGCAAGAGCGCCACCTTCGCCGTTAGAGACAGCATTCTCTGTGACTGTTGTCGCTTCGAAATCTTCTCCAACAACAGCTGAAGCAGACCGTTCGCTTTCGAACCGTGCTACCGCAGCATCCATTCTGGCTTGCACAGCCGCATCCTCATCTTCAATGTCCAATGCGGGCTTCTCCTCGGTTGTCTCTTCGGCAGCACCTTTACCAACATCGACGCTACCTTCAGCCTCCACTTGAGCGCCAGTGGCAATCACTTCGCTAATGACCAAAGGATTGGGCAAAACAGCGTCCGGTACTTCAACATCGACAACAGCACTCGGGGTGTCAGTAAGCTCTCCTTCGACACGCGCGAACGAAGGAATCGCATCAGTTGAGCCATCCTTGTCAGGTACAACGACTGCAGGCTCCACACTAGCTGGCAAAATGGTGGAGACAGAGTCACCGTCTGGAGCGGAGAAATCGATCGGCTTCTCGGACACAGATTGCGTCGCTACGTCAACCGTCAACGCGTTGACCACTTCAGCATCTACAGTGCTCACCTCGTCCAGGCGAAGTTCAGGGCTGCTCTCAGATGTAACTACAGGCTCAATAATGATCTCTGGATCGTTTGGCACAGCATCGGACGAGTTGGTGCCACTTGCAGATTCACTGGGGATCAAAAGCTTCGAAGCCAATGAACCCGAATGATCGTCGTTCGGAACAGCAGAAACTTCAACTTCGACTACGGTCGCTTCGCCAACTTTGACAACAGGGTCCTGCACGGGGACGAAAGAGTCCGAAGGGATCTGTTTGGCAACGCCACTCCCCCATTCTGCGGCATCAGGACCAACGATATGTTCCGGGGTCGTGGTCGGCTCTTCCTCAACACTCGTCCTCCCAGGGACCACATCGCTGGGGACGCTACCGACTGCCCAAGGAGGGACTTCCAACTTTTCAACAACTTCGACCACTCGATCAGATTCAGAGGACATGCTGCTCGCTGACTCACTTGGAGTATCCACCTCGGCGGCATTGTCACCGTCCTGGTCCAGCGTCGCCGAAGCACTTGAATCCTCCGTAGTCGCAGATTCTCCCGAGCTCCCAGTACTCTCGACAAGGTGCGGGTTTTGCGCCAGTTCAGTGTAGACAAGTTTGCGAACCTCCGAAGTCTGAACAACCGATTCTAACTTTTGGGAAATCTGATCGACAATCAAATCGAGGTCGCGTGGAAGAAGTGCTGACGGCGATGGCTGCTGCTGTAACTCGGAAAGTGCAGATGACTTGGCGCCATAGTACACTCCACCAAGCGTCGCAACCCACAGCAATAAGGCAAGAAGAATTGGACCTACTTTCCGGCTGCTCGCCTTCTTTTCTCCACTCACATGCTCTCCACTTGCCGTCGTGTTTGATGGAGACCTTTGTGCCGTGGAGGACGATCTTGACGCGAACTGCTGAGCCCCCTTGACTGCGCTCACGTCAACAGCTCGCTTGATTTCTTCCAAAATATCTTTGAGCTGACTTTCATTTCCACTTCCACGGGAGCCTTGCATGTTCGTGAGCTCACGGGACAACCGGGCACTCAATTCTTCAAGTGTATACTTCGACTGGGCTACATTCTGAGAGAGATTTCCCATCGATTCGTAAATCAAAGAAGACTGGGACTGCAGGGAATGGAGCACGTATTGATGGAAGTACTGGCGCTCCACCTCATACTGCTGAACGAGCTGCTGCAGATGATAGTTCGTGGCCTCCAGCACTTTTTTGTCGGTGATCGTTTGCTCCAACTTTGCCTTAATCTTGTTGTAATCCTCTCGAATTGCAGCGCTGGTACGGCCCATGATGTTCATGTGCATGTGGATTTTTTGCACCAAAGTCGTCAACTGGACTTCTCCATACGTTCGACCATTTTGGGTCTTGGCGAGGATTTGTGCCATCGAGTCCGCCATGCCTTTCGAGAGGGTTTCCAACGAGTCACTCGCGGCGGAAGCGACAAGGCTCTGTTCACTCGCGGCGGCATTTCTCGAAGCACTTGCTTGGGAGGCCACAATTGCTGAGGATTGTTGAGCAGCCTCGTTGTCTTGATGCCCGTCTGCAGAATGCCTCGCCGCCTCATAGGCGCTTCCGTTCGAGTAATCGCCATAGAACTGACCATTATGCACAATTGCTTCTTGGGATTGGGGATTTGTTGTCCTTCGTCGACCTGCATGGAACGCCGTCGTGGGACGAGCGTGTTCCGAGGGATAGCCAGCAGCACCATCGAGGTTGAAGCCATCTAGCGACTGCGGATTGTTCCCAAATCGACTGACGTCCGTAAATCCTTGCGGCGTGTGTTGGCGATTGCCTCGAGGGGTGTCAGGGATGACATCCAGCACTGGCGCCAGTGGGAACAACAGTCCCGTGTGGTCGAAGTTCATGTCTTCACGCACTTTTCCGCGAGGTGTCTTCAAATCTTCGGATCGGAAATCTCGCGCCAATGGACCTGTGAGAAATGGACCCGCGACGGCAGAATGAATGCGCCAGCTCCCTTTATCGGACTTTGGGCTTTCCCCGCCGATTGAGCCCACGGACATCGTGTCATCAGAAAAGTCTGCCGACATCTTCTTCTTCGACTCATAGCGCGGGTACTCGTCCAGCTGCGACCGATTGCGAGGAGAGCGCAGCAGTTCCGATTCCGAATGACGAGTCTTCAGCGGCGAACTCGTATACGATTTGGCATTCGACGGCGGCGCGGGAGACGTCTCGACCGACGACACGGACGTCACACTGTGTCTAGAAAACAGGGGGCTCCCCAATCGCGACCGGTTCGACGGTGGGAACGCATGCTTGTCTTCGTAGTCCATGTCGTCCGACAGCGCTGCTTGTCTTGGCGCGCGCGGAGGAGAGGACGTTGCGGTCGGGGAAGGTGTCATTTTGGATGTACGCGGATTGAAGCTTGTAAGGCACGCCTACTGCCGGGAGCGTTATGGCTGGCAGTTCAATATCGGGTTCGCACGTCGATACGAGAGCGTGCGAACGCAGAGAGAGAGGAGTTTTGCTGCACGTGCGAAAGGGACGCCTTCACCCGAAGCGAGGACTTCCCGTTCCTATTGCTGCGCGTTGGCTTCTGACCTGCACGCGTCTCCCGCTTAAGCGCTCTTCGATTTGGTCGGTGCGGGAGGGGGGAGGTTGCTAGATCAGGGGAGGGGTAGGAGACGACCGTCATTTTGCACTCACTGACAGTAGGGAGAGACGAAATCGAGCAAAATGACAGAAAGAAATGAGGGGGGGTACTATTCGAAAAACCTCAGGAAGCAGCAAACCAGAAAGTGACGAAAAAACGATGCATGCAAGGTTTTTCCTCTTCTCTTCTCTATCGGATCAACAATGCAGTCACGTTTCCGTTTAATTTGCACCAATATTCACTTTCGAAGGTGATTGTGCAGCCAATCCGACTGCAACGCACGAGCAAGGCAAAGAGGGAGGAGGAAGCAACGGTAAACGCTCGAGACCATTTTCCCAATGTGCGGGACCTCGAAGCTGTCACTTCCGCGATGGAGCATTATCTGCTCCATCATCGACTAC